>JAQGCC010001087.1:0-26855 GCA_034698905.1 Xestoiulus laeticollis | reverse complement strand
TTGTGGGTAATTTGACGTCATCCGGACGCTAAGCCCAGCCTTCCACACGACAATTTCGGATGGTGGAAATCAGGCATTACGGACCACTGGTTAGCAGCTGATCTTAACGACGCTGCTTAAAAAGCTAGAGTGTGGAGGGGAAGCTCGTTAATTCTGTAATTTCTTAAGATGCTTGAAGAAAACCATTCTCCTTCGCATTTCTTCACCACCACTAAATTAGATCTCTTCATTGAGGCACATACGCGTGTAATTGGCTTAAATTTCGTGGTGACAATTTACAGTCTTATGTGTTTTTTTTTTTCTCTTCTACTTCTTCTTCTTCTTTTCTGTATTTTAAATAAGCCTTTACTAGGTTCATAGAAGCTGTTTCATTTATGTCAAGTATGTAAGACAGTATTTTCTTCTTATTTTTTTTATTCGCACATACTCCCGGCATTAAATTGATTGTAAAAGATGAAAGGAGATGAAAATATGAAAGGAAATCATCTTTTGTGCAATGTTGCTTTTAAGGGAACAAAAGGAGATGAAAAATTGAAAAATGTAGGCCTAAGTAGAAAAGCCTTTCAACTAAAATAGAAATGTCGACGCGGACAAAATATAACTTTACAACATGAAGCATTTGAGAGGAAACCATGGAAGAACTTGTGGGACACCACTGTATAAAATCAACAAAAATGGTCAGGTCATGAATTCTATCTTGTATTGGATGAAATGTGAAATCAGACTACACCAGAACCCGTAAATTCGGAAACTGGATATAGCGATGACCCTGGAAGTAGAGATAACTCACAATTGGCACGTTATGTATAGTCATCACTTTAGCTGAACCTGCAAGTAGCACTATCCCTCCAAATAGAAAAAATTTTGGTTTGGTTTCAATGGCTTGTGCTATTCACAGGTTTTGATGGAACTGTTTAAACGCATTTGCATGAGCACATGTGTGAGTTTTGTCATTTCAGCGAATTGATAGCTTTCCTCATGCACATCGTTCTTTGTTTTAACGTGGCTGAAATTTAAAGGCTGAATGTCCCTAGCTGAATTTTTCATCACTTGCTCAGTGGTCATATTGTAATGGCGTTTCATTGAAATGTCTTTCATGATGCATTGCCTTAACTTTTATTTATGGTTTGCAGAAATTATTTTATCCTCTTATTATTTGGCGAAGACACGCATTTCATCCACCTAGCTTCGCACTTGGAATTTTTATTAATTCGTCCGATTTTTATTTAGTCTTAAGACAAGTTAGAATCGGAATGGAAATCGGATAATTTGTTTAAATTATTTTACACGTACCGCGAGCGACGCCATTTAAGCGGATTCATGTTTATCTTCAACGTGGCTAAAATTTAAAATATGAATGCACATGGCGATATCATAACAGCAAATCATTTCATACATTGAATTCACTTTTTTATCTGGTTTGGCAAGGTCACGCATTTCATCCACTTGGCGACTATGCACACATCTACATGTATCTAAACACGAATTTTTTCGATTTGTATTTCGTCTAAGACAAGATAGAATTAGTTACCAGGGATACTACATCATGTTTATTCCTCCTTATATTTGGCGAGGTCACGCATTTTATCCACTTGGTGACTGCACACATCTATCTAAACAGAAATTTGTTCGATTTGTATTTCATCTAAGACAAGATAGAATTCGTTACCAGGGATACTACATCATGTTTATTCCTCCTTATATTTGGCGAGGTCACACATTTTATCCATTTGGCGACTATACATCTATCTAAACAGGTATTTGTTCGATTTGTATTTCATCTAAGACAAGATAGAATTCGTTACCAGGGATACTACATCATGTTTAATCCTCCTTATATTTAGCGAGGTCACGCATTTTATCCACTTGGCGACTATACATCTATCTAAACAGGTTTTTGTTCTATTTTTATTTCGTCTAAGACAAGATAGAATTCGTTAACATAGATACTACATAATGTTAAATCCTCCTTATATTTGGCGAGGTCACGCATTTTATCCACTTGGCGACTATGCACACATCTATCTAAACAGGAATTTTTTCGATTTGTATTTCGTCCAAGACAAGATAGAATTCGTTAACAGAGATACTACATAATGTTAAATCCTCCTTATATTTGGCGAGGTCACGCATTTTATCCACTTGGCGACTATGCACACATCTATCTAAACAGGAATTTTTTCGATTTGTATTTCGTCCAAGACAAGATAGAGTTCGTTATCAGGGATACTACATCATGTTTAATTTTCTTTATATTTGGCGAGGTCATGCATTTTAACCATTTGAAGAGATAAAGGCACATCTATTTAAACAGGATATTTTTCGATTTGTATTTCGTCTTAGACAAGATAGAATTCATGACCAGATCTAGAGTTTTGGATGTTATATTTGATGAATTTTACACCATAACTACAATATGTAGTTTTATCTTCAACTATACAGTATTTAAAATTTTAATGAGAAAGTTTTTGTGACCCAGTCAGAGGGCGCCACATGGATGAAATGTAAAAGTATTTGTCCAAAAACAAGACGAAATAGAAAAGATTAAATAAAAAGCATGGCGTTTGCATTATTGATGTGGTTTTTTCGGGTGTCAATCGAAAGGCACATAAATTTTATATCAGCATAAATATTGGAAATTTTAAAATATGAAATTGCAACATAAAAGTAAAGAAGAATAGACAGACTAAAGAGAAGCGAAAAAATATATAAGGTACACAATTGATATATAACATTTTGATACACTTTTCTATTGATTTTTGCGTAAAAAACGTCGTGAAATTTGAGAAGTTATTCATAATACATGTAGGCCTAAAAGAACAATAAGAAAACATCGACCGAATTGAGAAGAACTACAAGTTTTCAATCGATCCACACAAAAAATGTATTAAATTTCATGTTATTGAAAAAAGCAATTAAAGTAAACATCTACTTTATAAGCAATTTTTTTTTTAATTTGTAACTTTGACATAAAATTTATCGATTCGAAAGGTTCTAATGTAATAAAATGTTCTAATTTCGCCAGATAATTTTGTAATTGTTTAACAGTAGGTAACTTGTATAAAGTTGAATTTTTTTTTAAAATTTCGATGTATACAGGGTGGTCTAAAAGTCAACAGTAGGCTATTATCACTAATAATATATGTTTTAATAAGAGATTATAGTTGGTGAAACTTGCATAAAATTGAAATTTTTAAAAAATTTGTTTAATAAATTGTTATACAGGGTGTATACAGGGTGGTCCAAAAGTCAGTGACACCAAACTTTTTTCTTAAATCTTATAATTATGAAAATTGTGTTAATACGGTTAAATAGGAATTCATGTGTGTTCTATATCCACTAATATTATTAGATTTTACCTACGACCATTTTTTCACTGAAACAATATCCCTATAAGGCAATACTTATTTATTATTATATATAATCCAGAGGGCATTTAGGACTTTTTTTTTAGAAATATTTAAAACTTTTAAGACTTTTAGAACTTGTTCGTCATCCTTGTTATTATAATACTGTACAAAAGTTAATGAAAATATAGGAAATATAGGACAATTTAAGGAAATATAGGAAATATAGGACAATTAAAAGAAATATAGGAAATATAGGACAATATAGGACGACATCAAAAATACAGAAATTTATAGGAAATATAGGACAGCTGGGATACCTGCCATTTTTTCACGGAAACCCAACTCATAAATTTTTAGCCGTTACACTTACACCTGATTCACACCAACGTTGATGTAGATCAACTGATGTGGATCAAGAAAACTTTTGCGTGTAAAAATTCACACCGCAATGCAGAACTCAGTTAAACTGGTCACATGACCTAGTATACTATGCCTTGTAACGTTGATCTACATCAACGTTGGTGTGAAGAAGGTCTTAAGACAACCAAAATGTCAAATTAGAAAAAGGAAGAGAATGTACGTCTGTTTGTAAGAAATCAACTTTTTTCGTCATTATTTGCAATTATTTAAAGTTATTAAAAAACACTGTAACACCTTTAAATAATTGCAAATGAAGACGAAAAAAGTTGATTTTTTATAAACAGACCATTATCTTCCACTTTCTAATTTGACATTTTGTCCTAAATGTTACGGCTAAAAAGCTAGGCTGACTTGAATGCATTTCAACTTATTTATAATCCATTCTATTAGCACATCTAAATTGAAACAAATCTATAAATACTGCAACTTTTTTTAAGTAACATAACCGAGGCAACAAGTTTCCATTCAGCTGCGCTTAAATGTGTCCAACTGCGTGGTTTAAGTCCTCCATTTCCCCAGATATCAATTTACCCGTCTTTTTTTAAATAGCTCAAATATTTAAATTGCCACAAAAGGAGATATGGTAGATATGCTAAAAGCAAATCCATCGACGTTTCATATGCTTAAAATAGCTGAATTTTCCATCTATTTCATTACTGTATGGATCATCGAACATTGAAAGGCGTCTAAAAGACTAAAGACAGGATATTTTGGCAAAATGCATTGTGAAAACAATGGATGAAATGGGCGAGGGGAGGTCACACAACACAAAATAGTCAACAGCTGAATAGACCTTTTAGATAGAGTACACAATGGCATACGATGCACTCACTGCCCTACATTCTTACATTTTAAAACCTATAGCTGTTACTTGGCAAATTACCTATTGAAAATCCATTCGATTTTACAACAGCGCCATCTGTGGAAAAGTAGACATGTATATTGGATATTTGGCTCATACCAAAAAACATAAGTTATAAGGCTAAAAGTCCTAACTCGAAAACCCCTGCGTTGGAAAAATAAGTATCTTAAGACGTAATTGCTAAAAAGCGTATTAAGACGTAATTCATAAAGGATGTCTTCAGATGTAATTGTTACAAGGTGTCTTAAGACATAATTGCTAAAAAACTTCTAAAGACTTTAATTTTTAAAAGGTGTCATAAGATGTAATTCATAAAAGTTGTCTTAAGACGTATAGTAATGACTAAAAGGAGTCTTAAGACATAATTGCTAAACGGCGTCTTAAGACGTAATTGCTAAGACATCTTAAGACGTAATTCATAAAAGGTGTCTTAAGATGTAATTGTTAAAAGGTGTTAAGATGTAATTGTTAAAAAGCGTCTTAAGACTTAATTTTTAAAAGGTGTCTTAAGATGTAATTCATAAAAGGTGTCTTAAGACGTATCGTAATGACTAAAAGGAGTCTTAAGACATAATTGCTAAACGGCGTCTTAAGACGTAATTGCTAAGACATCTTAAGACGTAATTCATAAAAGGTGTCTTAAGATGTAATTGTTAAAAGGTGTTAAGATGTAATTGTTAAAAAGCGTCTTAAGACGTCATTGCTAAAAGCTTCTTAAGACGTAATTCATAAAAGGTGTTTTAATATGTAATTGCTGAAAAGAGTTAAGACATAATTGCTAAACGCGTCTTAAGACGTAAATTGCTTAAAGGTGTCTTAAGTCATAAATGTTAAAAAGCATCTTAAGCCTTCATTGCTAAAAGTTATCTTAAGACGTATTGGGCAAATGGTGTCTTAAGATGTAAATTTTAAAAAGAATTTGAAGACTTAATTGGTAAAAGGTGTCTTATATGAAAGACTAAAACTAAAAAAATACTAAAATGAATAATATTTTAACCACCAGGGCTGAAAGAGTTATGACAATTTGTTATAAAAAAATGTAAAATGTAATTGATACAAATTGCCGTAAGACTTAATTGCTAACAGATATGTCTTAAGACACAATTGCTAAAAAGGTAAAAAAAAAATGTTACCATGTACGTCTTAAGACAATTTTAACAGAAGAAAAATTATTTACTCTTAATTTTAAGTTAAGACACTTTTGTCTTAAGAATAAGATTATGACCTATTCAATGTGCATATCAAAGCATAAGTTTTCATGTAAGGCTTACATCTTGGACAACCACTGTTTCAAATAAAGCAATATTCATGAGCCATGCAGCAATTGTGGGGCTTTTGGACATACGTGTAATATCTCTTTCAACATGCATTGATGTTTGGTCAGTTTTTTGTCCATGGGTCCATGAAAATTGCAATTTAATAGCACGTAATATTGACAAAAAGTTGAGTTTCATCTATGTCCAATGCCACGAGAAAATTCAATCAAAATCTCTTCTGTTTTGAATTTTTCATGAGTTTAAAAAAGCGATTTTGAATTAGCATAAAGGTGTCTAATAAAACAGCCGCAGCAGGGTCCATATTTTATGTATTAGCAAAGGGTCAGATGCTTGACCGGTGAAAATGTGGGTCCTGGAGAATCCTCTTAGATATTAATTTATATTGAAAAAGAAAGCTTTAGAGGAGGCATGCAAGAGTGCACTTAAAAGCCCTCTAAAGATCCACTCATAAAATTTCATTTTCCTGCTTTCTGGATCCCATTATTGGACCATTCGTCAATGTCGATGTAGGCCCTACAATGATACAAAATTTCATCCACGAGGAAATTGAAACCAAAAACTAAAAAAAAATTCATTTTGCCTTTGAAAGGATATGCTAAGAAGACGGCCATCTTGAAAGTCGGATTTCAGGAAATGAGAAGCTCAAGGAGGGTTTATGAATGTAATAGCGACGAAATTAAGCTGAAATCCCCCATCTATATTTATATACATTAACTGCTGTGTACATGTTCGATGCCTCAAACCATGAGAAATTGATAAAGAAACCTAGCTTTTAAGGAAGATAGGTGCATTTTCAAATTTAGAAATTGAAAATATCCTATATATAATCCAATTTATAATGCATTACAGTGAGAAAACACTCTTTGAAAAATTAGGACGAAATGCGTGACCTCGCCAAATCTAGAGGATAAAAACACGTAATATCTATAGAGACCATCTCGTCTAAGTCGAAATAAAAATCGGACAGATTTATGGCATGAGAGACAAGTGACTAAAATGTGTTACCTAGCCCAATTTATAGAGGACAAAAACACGTAATAGAAAAGCAATCTTGTCTTTAACGAAATAAAAATCCGACAGATTTCTGGAAAGATTTGTGTATGAGAGTCAAGCGGCTAAAATGCAAGACCTAGCCAAATTAATAGGATAAAAACACGTAATAGTAAAATGATCTCGTTTTAGACGAAATAAAAATCTGACAGATTTTTGGTAAGATTTCTGTATGCAAGTCAAGCGGCTAAAATGTGTGACCTAGCCAAATTCATAGAAGACAAAAAAACATAATAGTAAAATAATCTTGTCTCCGGCAAAATAAAAATCTGACAGATTTCTAGTATGATTTGTGTATGCGAATCAAGTGGCTAAAATGCATGACCTAGCCAAATTTATAGTATAAAAACACGTAATAGTAAAATGATCTTGTCTTAGAATAAATAAAAATCGGACTAATAAAAATTCTGGCAAGATTTTCTTATGTGAACAAAGTTGATGAAATGCGTGACCTCACCAATTCATAGGATAAAAACACAATAGTTCTTCACTGTCATAAGAAAATCTCATTTGAAAAATCATGATGAAAAGCGTGACCTCACCAAGTTCATAGAGAATCTTGTCTTAGACGAAATAATAAACAGAAAGATTTCTTCTAAGTTTGATGTTAATATGTGAGCAAAGTGGATAAAAAGCATGACCTAGAAACAATCATCTCTTATACGAAATAAAAATCGGACAGATTTCTGGTTGATTCAATGTGGGCATGTGAGCAAAGTTGATGAAATCAGTGACCTCTCCAAATTTATGATGTACAATGTATATTAACATCTAAAAAAAGTATAAAATTGTCTTAGACGAAATAAAAATAATACCAAAGAATGAAATGTGTGACTTGTACACTTGAAGACATGCGAGTCGATGAGATCAATTTGTCCGATTTTTATTTCGTCTAATAAAAGGCAGAACTCATGACCAAGTCTGATGTTTGGTTTATATTTCTGCTCGCGGTGGCAGTGCCACCAGTCTCAGGTTATTAATCATAGGGTCGAGTGGTGCGCTGCGGTCGCTGCTCGAATTAAGCCGCTTTCATTAGTATTGTTTTAGGAGGAGACAATTTAAAGCACCGCGTGAACGAAATTAGGATAAATGCAGGCTGCCACATTTATAACAGTTAAAGACAAAAGAGAAAGCGGTTTGTCGTTGAAGAAAACGCAGACTTAAATGCCTGTCACTTCACTTGAGTAAATTGCGAGCGATTTGCCGATTTTCAGCTTAGGTTCAAATCCAAGACGAGAAATTCGAGGAATTTTAAGCATCCAGCCATCCTTTTACGAGAATTTAACTTGTGTTGTTATTTAACCGAGAGGGCACCACCGTCTTTCGTAACACCTTCGGTTCAGTGTTAGATCATACACATCATGGTGAGGATACCAAGTCATTAGGGTTACTCAAAAGACCCTCAGTTGACATGGATGTGAGTTGTCATCACTTTAGCTGAACCTACAAATAACACTCCCCTCCAAGTACATCACCTTATGGTTGGTCCCATTAAGTTGTGCTATTAACAGGTTTCACTGTATTCACTTAGTTCTGCTGAAGCCTACATGTTGAGTACCCTGTGACTAATTTATGCTGGGTAAACACTTGTAGTGGTAAGCTTATCTTATCTCCATCTCAGCTGGAACCTCCTCTTTCTTTGGCAAGTTTTTTCCCCCTTAGCAGGAACTCCAGCCAATCAGTAGTGCCAGTTTCCCAAATTTATTGAGGTCATTGCAAATGGTATGCTGTTATCTAAAAATTTTGCACACATGTGCAAAATTTTTGGAGTCTGTTTGAGTAACTATTAAAGTTACTTCCTACCACATGGCATTTGTTTGCTGGCTGTAGGGTACTGAGTTGAATTGAATTAAAGTTGAATAAAGGGCCAACCACCACCCATCTCGTAAGAAAAACCAAGAAAACACTTCTTTATTTTGTCTTAATCTTAAGAATTTAAAAAAAACCAGGGCAACATACATGCTGAACACCCCTCACCCACAGTTTGGCAGAGAAAGAAAAGATTTTGTGGTATATGGTTTAGATCACTTGTCTTAGACGAAATAAAAATTGGAAATGGTAAGATAGATGTGCGAATGTCCATCAAGTGCATTTCAATGAAGTATCATTATGTTATGACTAGGACATTCAGCTTTCAAATTTCAGACTGGTCAAATCACAAAGCCTGATACTTTTGGCTAGATATCTAGTTGCTGAAATTACTTCACTCCCACATCTGCAAATGCAGAGGAATTTAAGCAATTCCTCTAATTTTTATTTTATCTAAGACAAAGACAGAATCTGTGACCTGGGGCTATTTTTAATTATCTTATTTTGAGCACCTTAAATAAGGAGGGATTAAAGACAGTCTTTTTCAATGTGGTTTGTAGTCCTAATGAGTGTTTATAAAAGCCTGCATTTATTGATTTTTCGTGTAAAACTCAACTACTTTAAGCTTTTAGTGGCTTTTTTGTCATAATTCTTTAAAAAGAAGGATTTTTTTGTTATTCTAAATAATTAAGCATTTTTCTAATCATTGCCTCATTACTCGCAACATTTGCAAACCTGCAACATTTTGGATGACTTTAAGCCGCCCGTTTTATACAGAAGGTTTTTGTGTATAGTCAATAAAAGTGTACATGAATATACAACCTTTAATTATGCATTACATTTTCCTTCAATTTTCTATTAATAACATAATGAGAAAACTAAAATATTGATTATGTGTATATTCCTAATGGATACGTTACACTATTATCCATTTTATGTTAGTGCTTTATATCACATTTCATGCAATGTTTACAATAAAACTCATATACATTGGACATATCCATGGAGCAACATTGTGAGTTCATGTGTTACATGTAGAAAACATATTTTCCATGTCCAATTTTAAATTAAGAAAAAGCTCAACATGTCTTCAATATAATTTTACATGTAAGTACATGTAGCAGCAAGATGTTATACCTCTTGAAATATACAAGCATAGTTTCATACTATGTACATATCTACTTTTTAACATGTCCAATGCTTAAATGGTGACTCATTTGTTGCCCAAAATGACAGTTTTTGCTAAGCTTGTCTTTATTTGTTTTTATTTAACGATTTTTGTGTATTTCTGGCACCTTTTGCACATCCATCTCATGTGGATTAACTTTCAGAAATTGGGCTTCAATTTCCCTGCCTTTACTTTGTCCTAATTTTGGTTCTCTGTTGCTTGTTGGTTGCCTAAGCAACTCCATGAACGACCACGCCCTCTGGTGTTGATAGGAACACAACTTATATTTACTGTAGTTTTCATAATGGAAATAGGAAATGAAACTTAGATGGTTATCGATCATTGGCTTTTGACAAAATTAAAAACTGAACAAAGTAAACATGTAATCATGTTATAGAATGGCTTGTAAAATCAGCCAACTTCTAAATATATAACTTCTGGAAACAATTGGTGCAATTCTAGATGGCAAAATCGGTTCTAGGATTATTACAATAAGGAAGGTTCTGTCAATCTTAAGTTAACTTTACCTAACATAACCTAATCTAACCTAACCGAACCTAACCTAACCGCACCTAACCTAATCAAATACAGAACCTGGCATACAATATATTACAAAATATCTGGAATTGAGGGGTTTGTACTGTGTGAAAATAGAAAGCATCCTGCCACAGGTATAATCAATTATAAATATTTAGCAACAGCTAATCAAATCAACACCACGTGGTAGTGATTTGGGGACTGGAACCCTATATTGAAAATAAGACAGACTAAATAAATGAACTTTTGATAATGTGCTATTTAGAACTAGTCATTTGCATTTATGTTGCATAGGGGCCATCCTCAAAAAATAATGGCAACAAATGACCAAAAAGCTACATTCTCTTAATGCACCTGATAAGTCATATTTAACACACCTGTCTGTTATCTTGCTGTTTATCAAGCTATTATTTCATATTGATTCAATTCAATTCGTTACCCTGCAGTCAACATGTAACATGCCATGTGGCAGGGGGCAATGTGCCAGATTTTTAAGGGGAAGAGTATTTGGTCGTGGCTGCTTTTTGGGGAACTATCCCGGCATCTGCCTATATCTGCAATTAAGGAAGTTGTGGGAAACCACGAAAAACCAATCATGATAGTCAACCCAGTTTGAAGGCGGGTCTCCCGAGTTCAAGGAGTTAAGCATAACCACTAAGCCAACCTTCTGAGGGAACTTTAAAGTGCAGATAGCAAGGGGGATCTACAGGAAACCTCTGTTTAAACTTTCATTCAAAAGAGTGCCACTTTGCAAATTTTGCCTTTTCGAAAAATTCCCACCGACCTTGACCTGGGATCAACCCCACACCCTGGGATTGAGAGGCAAGTGCGCAACCACTTGATCATCAGCATTCTTAAGACAGCCCTGATCATAAACAGCGCTACGCTTAAAATAATTTCAATATAAGAATGGGGTTTTTGCAAATGCGACTTAGGGCCGAAATGGGCGTTCAGCTTCACCTTAATTGGGGGCGATTTCTCATTAGCAGTGTTAAGATGGGTGTTAAGTGGCGATAAGCAGGCTGGCTGCTCTTGTCAAGATAAACCGTAAACAAGAAAACATTTTTCTCATAAACGGTTGCTTATTCATTTGAGTTGAGTTATCAGGGACCCTGAATGCAGTAGCGAGAGCGCTAATTTCACGCTCGGTTGCGCTCGGAGCGTTCCTTCAAAGCTCAAGGATTTCAGTGGAAAAAGCCCCTGAATGAGCTGCCAAAAGTAGGCTTAAAGGCCCTTTTCAAAGGCAGGCTTTGTTAGGGAGTCTCTTGGGACCCTTCCTTGTCTTGTCTAGCTCTTGCATCTTTTTCTTTTTCTCCTGCCCACCCCCAATTACCCCTTTTGGCTCATTCCTTTTCTAATTGAGATATCTGCTGTGGGGGGTAATTAATGTATAAATTAAATTGTGTGTTTGTTGCTGCCTTAAGATAATTACCCTCTCGTCAACTATTGACATTTGGAGGGTTAACTCTCCCCAAATGGGACTCCGTTCAGCCATTTTGCTCCTAATGATCGCTAGGTGGCATCGCTGTACTATACATTTGAAAAGGTACTTTATCAAGAAAGTGAGCTATGGGTCCCTGAAATTTTTGATGACTTTCAACTCAATTAGGCACAAAATGGCTGAAATTGATAGGGTTTTGATAGAAGCAATATATTGTTCTGGTCACGAATTCTATCTTGTCTTCGACGAATTAAGAATCCCATTGTCTTAAGAAACTTTAAGATTAAGACACCATATAAGACACACCAGTTTTAGGACAAGGATCCTATGACATTTTTATATTATGTTGAAAGTGTCTTAATGAGTAGACTATTGCACTCTTTAGCAAATAAATGTCTTAAGACTCTTTACGAATAAGACACATAACTAATGCCAGTTTTAGATAAGGTAAATTCATTTTGTTAAAAATATCTTAAGACGTAGGGCTAATTCACTTTTGCATATATATGTATGCCTTAAAACATGTTAAGACTAAGACATTTCTGCTTGAATAAAATTGTCTTAAGACGACTAAGCCATTTTCAGGTTGTCAAAAGTGTCATTTTCATTCTGCTAAAAATGTCTTAAGACACTTTTGAGACTATTACAAATACATGTACTAATACCAGTTTTAGGCTAAGACAACTACATTTTCATTGTATTATAAGTTTTAATATACACTTTTTAGCAATAATTTGTGAAGACACTTTAAGACTAAGACTACAGCATTCTCCTATGGCTTAAAGTGTCTTTATAAGTGTCTTAAAGTGTCTTTATACACTTTAGGATAAAAGACAGGTACTAATACTAGTTTTAGGACCAATTAAGACATTTTCATAATGCTAAAAATGTCTAAAGACACTTTGAGACTATTACAAATACCAACATTTTTTTAAAGCTAAGACAACTACATTTTCATTTTATATAAGTGCATATATATACTTTTTAGCAATTATATGTTAAGACACTTTAAGACTAAGACTAACTCATTTTCATTTTGCTTAAAGTTTATTTACTCTTAAGGGGGAACTGAACTGATTCTGAACTGCATGTTTTGCTATGAGGGAAATTTTGATACATACATTTAAAAAACTACTTGTTATAATACAAAAATAAAAATTGATAAAAATGCAGTATTTATGTTGCTACTGCATGATCAAAATTTCATAATTTTCCCATTTATAGGGGACTGTAAATGAATAAAACAAACTGTAAAAATGTTGCGATAGTTCCTCGACACGCCACTAGGTGGCAGCAGGTACTTGCACGGTGTGTATTCCAAAAAAAATAAGTATTTTAGTTTTTAATTTTTTTAAAATTACCTATATAAATGGGAAAATTATGAAATTTTGATCAGGGGTAGTAGCTACAAAAATACTGCATTTTCATCAATTTTTATTTTTGTATTATAACAAGTAGTTTTTTTAAAAGTATGTATCAAAATTTCTCTCATAGCAAAACATGCAGTTCAGAGCCAGTTCAGTTCCCCCTTAAGACACCATAAGACTAAGATCCCTTGGCGTAATCTTTCCTGTTACATCGGTGTGACACATGTCTATAAAAAGGCTCGTTCATAAATGATGCCATAAATCACTTCTTCTCCTTTTACACGTGTAATAGACGTCATGTATGGTCGTCCCTTATATCTAAGGCCCTTACCAAGAAGGATAGAAACAGGCGTTAAAAATCCCAGCCAAATCGATCGTTAATATTTTTAGTATTTTTAGCGTCAGTCTCATATATAATTTAAAAGCGTGTTTTGTGCTTCGCAAAACCGTTAGAAGAAGAAGAAGAAGAAGATAGGGGAAAACCCGTTATCACTCTTTTATACGACTAGGGAAAACACAAGCAAGAATTTAAGAAAAACCTATTACTGTCTTATAATAAAGCGCTAATAGACGTTTACCCAACCTAAAAACGCATTTTATGAAACACCCAAACCCTCAAACGAAATTATGATGAAAATATTGCGATAGAAATCCCTCGAACCAAAAAAAAAAAAAAAAAAAACATATTAAAAAACAGAAATGTAAATCTCCCACTTTTCTAAGAAAATCAACTTAATTGTGGTGGTATTTTGGGAGTTTGTGTTTCTAGGAAGCTGGATGCTAATTGGATAATGTGCAAATGGATATTAAGTCCATGCTCAGGTAACCTCTTACTTTTATATCTCTGCAATTGGGTACTTGAAGAAATAGGGGTCATGAAATGGATTACAGCTGAGGGTGAAATCCATTAGAAATTTAATAGGAGCACGTGCAGGACTTGAATTATTTTCAGATAACCTCTAACCTATTGTAAATTAAGTTATAGTTAACTACTGAGTTCGTATCTGTCAAAAAATGTCTTAGTCTTAGTAAAAATGTCTTAATACATAATTGTTAAAACGTGTATATTAACACACTTTTAATGAAATAAAAATGTCTTAGTCTTAAAGTGTCTTATTTCGCTAAACAGTGTCTTAAGACATATATTTGCTAAAGAGTGCAATAGTCTACTCATTAAGACACTTTCATCACAATGAAAATGTCTTGGGATCCTAGTACTAAACTGGTGTCTTGTAAGATGTCTTAATCTTAGTTTCTTAAGACTTTATAGGACATCGCTAAATAGTGTCTTAAAACACAATTGCTCTTAAAATATCTTAAAACATCGCTAAATAATGCACACTTAATAAATGAAAATACCTTTGTGACAAAACACTTGACATAATGAAAGTGTCTTTGTCCTAAAATTAACATTAGTATTTGTCTTAGTCTTAAAGTGTAAAGTGTAGCTTATAGTGTATTAACACACTTTTAATAACATTAAAATGCAATTGTCCTCGTCTTAAAACTGGTGTTGGTCTAATTGTGTCTTAAGATATTTAGCAAAATACAAAGCGTCTTTGTCCTAAAACTATTAAATTAGTATTTGTCTTAGTCTTAAATTGTCTTAATACATAATTGCTATATAGTGCATATAAACACACCATTAATAACATGAAAATGCAGTTATCTTAAGTCTTAAAAATCTTGGGTCTTAAGACACTTAACAAAATGAAAATATCTTAGTCCTAAAACTACATGTAATATTAATCTTAAAGTGTCTTAATGAAGAATTTCAGCTAGGATGAAATCCACTTTTATTAGGAGTGTTACAAACGACAGCAGCGCCATCTATTGACAGTAGTTTCGCCACACGAGCTTAATTTCAACCTTAAACCTAAGAAACTCTTATTTTGGCCCTTTAAACAAGGTTTTTATTAAGCCAAAATATAAAACAAGTTGTTAAATAGGTTGCACGCACTTTTCATGTCGTTATTTTGCAGTTTTTCCTCTTGCCCTAGGTCTCTTAGGACCAATTTCAGATATAAACTTCCACACTTTACACCATTTGATTTTGCTACTTTTAACAGTTTTTTCTCAGAAATTTGCTCATTTTACATACACTTAAAATATCGATGCTTTGAATCATTTTCACTTTAATTGCCGATTACTAATTTAATTCACTCTTTAATTGGCAATTAAAACGGCTTAAACCACAATTTCCATTGCTGTAATTTAATTACTACACAACTTTTACGTATACATTAAATATAGAGCTATGAATGTTAAATTAACCCTACTTTATTCGTAGATTTACAATCGTTTACATTAATAGGAAATTAAACTTTAATCTGATTAGCATATTTTAAAAACAGTTAAATTTTAAATTGCTCATTAGATTATAAAATTTCAAATTTTAAAAATGTAATTGTCATTTAAAAGCTTCGAAAGATTTAATCCTGTTTCATTTCATCTGTTTTGATATCAAATCATTAATTTAGATTGTTTTGCATAATATTTTTAATATAAACATTAACAAATTTAAAATTAGGCAACTTTCTTACGCCTATAGAAAAACGGCATCGATTAATCCGGTGGTAAAAGCGCCGTTATAACCAGCGTTAATTTTCATTTTAACCACAAGATGGCGCTATCACCCAGAATGCACTTTTGTGATGGCGGGAACTTTAAACAGTGACATCCAGCGAGGTATTCAAATAAACTGATCTGCAAACGCCATTTATAGATAATTAAAGGGGTCAAAGGTCATTAATAAAAATTTAACGCATTGACTTAACTTATCCAGCTAGTCAGCTTTATATCATTCTCACGAGGGTTGTTAAACGTGCATACATGTATATGATTTTCTGATTATTAAAATCGGATTTTTGTGTGGCTTCTTCATTCCCCAATTACTTAATGACAATTTCTTAATAGATAATCGATTTAATTGTCTACAAAGTAGTATTAAAAGTTGTATGTTATTCTAGCATTAACACAATAAAAACTAGTTATGAAAAAAATAAAATGCAATAATTAACTACTAAAAGTAGTGAAAGCTTACCCTTTTTCTGCTTCAGTTTTGTCTTCATCAACACCTCAATTAACTCGTCTCGAATTCTCTGGAATGTCAAGAATTTAGTGCATTTTTGTTAACCGTACTATAAGTAAATACCTGAAGGGATTTTCGACATACATTCTTGACGGGAAAGATTGGATTATTCATTAAACACATTCCAAAATGAATAATCACAGGAAATGTTTTATAAAACTGACAGCAAAAGTAAAAACAAGGTGAAGCATGTCCAGTCAGGAATGAGAATGATTCCAAAAAACGAATCTTTGATTCTCGAAGCACTCGCACATAGTGGAGCATTGCTGCAAAGAATGACGCATGACATGATGCCATGGCAGTAAACAAACACGTTTTTTTTTTTCAGGAATGAATTGTTGAAATGAAGCGTTCTGATTGGTTGACCCCTTTCGAGTGCATTTTTCCTTGTTATTATAACTAGACGAAAAGTAATTGCAAAATGGCGGCCAACCAATCATAATCCTCCATTTGAAGAATTCCCATTTTTGATTCTATGCTCTACTATGTGCAAGCGCATTGAAAACAGCGTGATTGTTCCGAAGAATTCATTCTAGAATGATTCCCATTCTTATAGCCATGCTTCACTGTTTTTACTTTGAGGGTGAAAACATAGTGCTATCAGCGATTAAAGAATCGATTCATTCTAGAATGATTCCAAAAGACATGCCTGCGATTCACGTTGCAACCGCACATACATTAGTATTGCGGCGCATCAAAGAATAGAGCATCACATGATTCTAGCATCAATCCAGGACACAAACGAGTTTGTCTTTTCTAGAATCATTCATGATTTTAATGAGTTCTGAATGGTATCGGAAACAAGATGTTCAATTGCAATCATGATTCCAGAATCATACCAGCTTCATTCTAGAATGAAGCGATTCTTTAATCGCTGATAGCACTATAGCACTTTGTTTTTACCCTAAGGGGACACATTAATGCCTCAAAATGGCACAAAATCACACAGCTTTTACCCAGCAGTTTTTGATTAATGCCAGTTATCATTCCAGGCATCATTCCTAAATGGACAAAAATTGGCTACACACGTATCAGTTCTTGAATGTGAGTAAGGGGACACATTAATGCCTCAAAATAGCACAAAGACATTTTTACCCATCAGTTTTTAAATAATGCCAGGTATCATTCCTCGATGGAGCATCACATGATTCTAGCATGAATCCAGTACACAAACGAGTTTGTCTTTTCTAGAATCATTCTTGATTTTAATGAGTTCTGAATGGTATCGAAAACAACATGTTCGATTGCAATCATTGATTCCAGATTCATTCTAGAATGAAGTGATTCTTTAATCGCTGATAGCATTATGGCACTACGTTTTCACCCTAAAGGAGGCACTGTTTCGTATTAAGTCATCATTCCTGGACTTCAAAAAGGCTGGATTATTAAAACGTTGCCAGTTGGGAAAAACCTTCAAGGAATTTTGGTCAAACCTCTGCTTTATTCTTTTGATTCCTCGGATGAAATTTATAAAAAAAAAGTTAGATGAACACATGAAAAATACAACGACAGCAACTTTTTAGACTTCATAATACAAACATTATTTTCATTAAAATTCAAAATGCACCATTGAAAATTAGAATGGAGATTATCAAATTTACCTGCACGACGGATAGTTTCGTATAACTTTTTTCCCTGCCTTTTTTAAAAAAAAAACATAGGACAATTTTCACATTCCCTACAGTCCATTTTTCTGTAAAAAATATCCTCCCATCGGTTAGATTTTACGTTGAAATAAATTTTAAAAAAATCTTATCAAGCACAGGCAATGTGTCACTTTTTTCTTTTTTTTTTTTCAAAAAAGAGATATGGAATGAAATTTCAAGTAGAAAAACAACTGTTTCCTCACTAAAAAATGCAATTTTTCCAAAATTTTACAAATGCGTAAGATTATAAAAATAATACAAACCTCAAAAACCTACAAACTTGCAATATTATTAATTAAAAGAATAAATTTCAATGTTTTGCTAAACCTCTGATAGAAATATCTCATACAAATTGTATTTTCAGTAAAATATGAAATTCAAGTATAGTTTCAAATAGAAAAAATACATGATTTATCAAAATTTTAAAAACGTTAGTTCGTCATTCGTTATCCTATTCCTAAAATCCGAGGAAAAAAGTTATCAAAAATAAATAAAATTTTCAAACTTGGTCCTTCTAAGCTATAATACCATTTTTGATTAAGATTCACACTGTCACAAAAATACAAAGTTCTTATCACAAGTGCGGTAAAATCCTTATACAGCAGACTCCGCTTAATGGGATCGCAATTTCTCCGAGGTTATTTTGATACCAATTGTTCGCTTATTACTTTTCCGTAGTAGATGGTTGATGGAAATTTTCACATTCATACTGAATTTTAAAGTCAGTAGATCTATGGTGCACACTGAGCCGCAACATTTTGCGGTTTTCTCTCATGTCCACACTTGTTGGTGGTTTTCCGGCACGTTAGTCTTTTCCAGGGCGACTTATCTTACAGTCTTCATTGTCATTGAGTTATGCTCTTGTTTCAAGCTCCTCACGATTCTTCAAAATTTTACATAAAACTGACTGGGCAATTTTTAACTGTAAGGGTAAAAACATAGTGCTATCAGCGATTAAAAAATCGCTTCGTTCTAGAATGAATTTAGGATGATTCTGGAATGATTCTAGAATCAATGATTGCTATCGAACATTTCGTTTTCGATACCATCATATCAGAACTCATTAAAATTAAGAATGATTCTAGAAAAGACAAATTCGTTTGTATCCAAGAATCATGCGATGCTCTATACTTTGATGCGCCACTATACTATGTTCGGGTGCATCGTGAATCGCAGGTATGTCTTTAGGAATCATTCTAGAATGAAGCGATTCTTTAATCGTTGATAGCACTATGTTTTTTACCCTAAAGCCGCATTCCATCGACTTATTTTAGGTTATTTATCGTCTGCTCTAAAATGGCCATCTTTTGTTTCAGACTTAAATCTTTACGCTTTTAAAGCACTTCCATGTTACACGTTTACAATTTGTACAATTGTGGCATGACCGTAATAGGGTTTTTAGTTTAATGGCATTACAGTAACATGCACGTGTATTACGGGGACTTAATGATTCTATTAAGCGAATCGCTGATCCCAATAAGCGCTTATTTTCCAATATATTTGTATTGGAGTGTCTGAGACTTGGCGGTTCCGATTCTTTGACCGCTGATTCTATTATCCATAATCCCATTAAGCGGAGTCCACTCTACAAGTTAGTTAACGGGTTGATATAAAAACATGTTGCACAAAGCGGCGAAATCCAGTGTTTTCCAAAAGACAAATTTTAAACCGTATCAAACAATGCCTGGTCCCCAACAATGTCTTTCTCGCAAAATCTGTAAAATATGTATACGTTGTCCAAAATATAGAAAATTACCCAAAAGTCTGTACGGGAATCGGGAATCAGCTCTTAAGCTGTAATGGGGTAAGCACCTCCAAGAAACCGCTTAGGTATAAATAATTAAAATAAAGCAACGGAAAGCATAAGAACTTAAAATAATACATGTCGTTTAATGGTTTGTTAATAATCTTCCTCCATATTCAGAAGTAAAAAAGCAAAAATAAAATTCCCCAAGATACAAATTTTATAAATGCTGCGTCCGAGAGAGAGAGATATGTCGTACAACACAACAGTGGAATTTATCTAGCGACAAGTTGGACCTCTTCACGCTCACGGTTCAGAGGTGGATTAACGAACAATTTAAATACACTCGATGGATAACCGACGTACGGCATCTAAACCTTAAAAAATAGAAAGGTGGAACTTTCGAAAGGGAATTTCAAAGAATTGCAAATCCTCCTTTCAATTTTTTAGATGCTACCGTTTAGTCGGCGAGCCAATCATCTTTGTGAAGCGCCGTAGTTTTCCTAAGCTGCCTCATACGCAGCCTAGAATAAATCTAGCGGCGCTTCGCGAAAACCAAGTCGAGTGTCGGGCAAACGAATTTCAACTTAGTTCGTATGATATTAGGGAAGCCATTTCGGTGAAACTTGCGCAAAAAAAAAAATGGCGCGAACGATATGCGAAAAGCCCGATCGGGCCAGCAGCTCTGAAAAAAAGCTTAAAATTAAAAACCTATTGCTGGAAAGAGAAGAAAAAAAAATGGCATATTACTGAACCGCCAATAAAAACCACAAACTCGGGCGTTATTATAATAGTAAATGTGAATCCGCGAATCGCCGCAAAACACTAAACGGGTTAAATCGGCGAAAATGTCGTCACTCGGGTGGGCAACAAAGAGGCTTAAAAAGTTATGGGTGTACACAAAAAAACAAACAAAAAAAAGCAAAAAAAAAAAAACAGTAACTCATATAAGAAGGGGGGTGAGAAAAGTGTGCCTGTGCTTCCTCCTCCTCCTCACCATCACGTCTCGTCACGTCCAGTCAGATTTGTCGAATGCAAAAGTTGGGCCGGCCCATTGGTCGACGGTATTTTTTTTTTTTTTTTGTTTATAAAAAGGCACTGCATTTCACAGTTGTCCAAAGCCGGCGGATTAGCTAAAAAGCCCTCTGATTATGGTTCACGGATCGCCCGATTCTTACAAAAACAGGGCGTCGATACGTACAACTGAGGAGGGTGGTGACGCTGCGCCTCGCACTAGCTAGTGTTCCCGTTTATGCAAATCCTTATTGCTCCCAACGCAGTCGGTGTTCGATGTGCCCTCGTGAAGTGTTCGCTCCTTGGCCTCCCGAATCCGCTTAAGCTTCCTTTTCAGTTTTATGAAACCTGGAAATAGCGATATCGTCGGTTAGTTGCCGGAAACAAAAATCTGACAAATGGAAGGCGAGTAGGAAAAGTACCATAGTAAATACTGGAAGGCGAGTAGGAAAAGTACCGTAAATACTCGATTAAAGCCCCATCCTCGAATAAACCCTAGGATTAAAGGGAACGCCCTAAGGGTAAAAACAGTGCTGTCAGCAATTAAAGAATCGCTTCATTCTAGAATGATTCCTATAGACATACCTGAGATTCGCGATGCACCCTTGCATAGTATAGCGGCGCATCAAGTAATAAAGCATCCCATGATTCTAGCATGAATCCAGGACACAAACGAGTTTGTCTTTTCTAGAATCATTCTTGATTTTAATGTGTTCTAAATGGCATCGAAAACAAGATGTTCGATTGCAATCATTGATTCCAGAATCATCCCAGATTCATTTTAGAAAGAAGCGATTCTTTAATCACTGATAGCACCATAGCACTGTTTTTTACCCTAAGTGCCCACGCCTCATATTTTCTGATAGCTTCGCGCAGTGCATAGGGGGATTCCCCTTATTAAGGAAACATTGGCAAACAAAATACCGGTACCGCAGATGCTTGTTTCTGGTAATTTTTTTGTTGTTGTAATTTTTAATTTATTGATGCAACTATGAGGGAATAGAAATTACAAACCCCGGACCCGAATAAATTACCCCGTTCAATTTTCCTTTCTTTTAATATAAGCCCCCGGTGGTTTATTCGAGGATTTACGAAACGTAAACTGGTAATCTCCTTAGGTATATCACGTTCTCCGATTTGGCAATTTAAAAATAGGATTTACAGACTGCCGAATACCGGAGCATACCGAAATTCTCGTATTACTAGAAATCCGTCAATTTTAAAGAGTTGAAAAGACATATCGGGATAGTACGAAACATTAACGATTGCTCGTCACCAGGTTAACGGGTTTGCAACATGCCGCAAGAAAACTCGCTTTAAACCACGTTTGAAAATCTCGGTTTTGAAAAGCCATTGAAATAAGAAAGTTGAGAAACATTGATGCACAGTTTAGAAGACTTCAGTCTCCACAGCAACAATATGTTATTATTTCAAACGCGAGAAGAAAAAAAAAACAAAGTTGTGTAGCAACATCGGCATTTTCAGCGTTTTGATTTGTTCCGTTGTCATGTCTACTCCGTTTGCTACGTACTTCAAACACACGCTTTCAAATAATGTAAAATCTAAGATTAGAATAGCGCGTTTGAATACGCCGAGCAATAAATAACAAAGGAAGGTAAGAAACAAAAAAACGGGCATAAAATCATAAAAAATAGATAAATGGTTGCGCGAATTAACGAAACTACGAATATATGATGAGAATATTCCCACATACATTGTATCGTTTGGATTAACTTTTTGGCCTCCACGTTTTGACGCACTCGCTTCGATCTTTGCCTTTCATCGCTTTGCATCCTGAAATGCCAGACATAGCCTATATAATACATCGGAACAGACAGGGAAAATGCCATTGTCCACATTTTAGATTATCCTAACAGCATCGTCAAGTCGCCGAGCAGAAAATGACAAAATCAGCAGGCATGCGATGCATCAAACTACGTTATCGGCTATTGTTTCGGAAGTCTAAATAAGAAACCCTTTAGATAAATGCTGAATACCTATCTGAATTATATTTTTGCTCACATGGTTTTAAGATGTGACACTGCCCCTGGCATTACAGAATGAAATGCACAATAAAATTCCAAATTCAAACCAGAATGTGTAATTTTACATAATTTTGTAGCAAAATAAATGAAAGAAACCTTGCACTTGTTATATCCTGACACGATATTTTCAATTTACATGTACATCAATATTAAATTTCACCAACAAACCACGACTCGATACTAATGTAATTTTGGTGTTTAAATTTAAAACTAAAATGGAATAAATGTTTGGAATTAAACTGCATAAGATGAGATCATGTGACAAATTGCATGAACCTCAAGTAGCACGTCTTTGTCAAAAAAAAAAAAATCTGCTTTTATTCGCACAGCCGTTGGATTCTAGCAGACGATAAAGCTCATCGAAACGGACTTGAAACATTTTTAAACCTAAAGTAAGTAGGCTAATCTAATGTGACTTCTGGGCCCTATTCCACAAAAAAGTATGGTCTAATAATTAAAAGTAAAATTACTTGTAAACTCCTCTAATATAAAATATTGTGTTCCACAAAACTTCGACTCGTAACTTGTACTTATTACTCCGTACATTACAAGTTACAAGCGCAGAATTGAAAATTACAAGTGTTCTGTTCCACAAAAGTATTAGTATTAGTACTTTACTTGTAATTTATTGCCTTATTTCTACAGGTGAATGAAGTAGATACATGTAATTGAATACCTTAAAAAGCAAACATTGTTAAAGCGTTTATAATGTGGTCAAGTGACAGTAGTGACCAGTGACAATGATTTACAACAAACGGGAACTAAAAAAGTATACAAATTTCGCATAAATTTTAAGTTCAATTTTGATGCCATGATGCCATCTTGATTTTTCACTCAGCCGACTAGCAAGATGGCAGACTTCACTCGTAAAATACTAGTTCATTTTACAAGTGCTTGCACCAACTTTGTGGAACACTATTTTATTACTCCATATTTATTTGTACTTGTAACTAGTAATTTAATTAGTGTTGTAGTTTTGTGAAATAGGGGCCCTGATCGAAGAAAATAAAAACGGTCCCCCTCAAGACTAAATACGTGAGATACAAACTTACTGTTTAAGGTTATTGGCAATCTGCGTACACTGCCCATTATGAGAATTTTTGCCATTCACGGCCGCCAACGACTTCTTCTTCGCAAGGGAATCGTACTCCCTCGTGTCCACCAGTTCGGAAACTTGACCGGTTACTACTTTGATTAGGAACATCACTATGTACTACGGAGAAACGGTTGAAAAAAAAAATGGAAATTAAAAAAAATATAGAAAGAAACCAAATTGACTTCTTGCAAAATAAAGTGTTAAATTTCAGAAAACAACTCACCAGGAACCAGTAAACATTCAGGCTGAAAATCAACCACAACAAAAAAGTGAGCAGGGAGCTGAACGGAAGATGAAGCTTGCCGGTGGCCAACACGCCAGCCGTGTAAAGGGCTCTAGTTGGAAACCAATATAAGCGGGTAATGAACCTAGAAGTAAAGTGTTAAAAAGAAATTTAGTTTCAATGTTAAGAATATTTTTTTTACAAACTTTTGTAAATACTTTTCGATATAACGAACAGAATGGCTGGTCTCGGACAAAATGACCATTCCTCTCACGTATTAGCTTTTGATTATAACAAACTGCTCGATATAACGAACGGTTCAGCTGGTTCCTTTACTACCCCCACAATCGTAAATGACTGTTTATAAAAAACGGCAATTCGATGTCATAGGTCAGAGATACTGAACATCCTGTTGTGTCGTAAGATTCACATTTTCATTGATTTCAAGGATGGCTTTGAAAGTTAACATCTTAAAACATTCTAACGCTTATTTAAGGGGTACTCAGAATACTGCAAAAGCAGCTTTACTGTGTACCTCTCTCTATAACGAACGCTAGATATACTGAACGAATGTCCCATCCCCTCGCCGTTGTTCATTATATATATCGAGAGCCGACTATATCGATTGTATCAATTCTTGAAATTCTGCGATGGGTCCTGTCGAAAAAATGTCTAAATTTTGTGTGGGGCCATTACACGAGTAAGTACGGTAATGGCTAGTGTAAATGACATTTTTAAATGGAAAAAAAAGGGCATTTTCAACCAGACACCTATATTGATTCTATGAATTTTGCTACGAACTCTGCGACTTTATATGAAAATAAATGATTCCTTCTTCACGGCCAACATTTTGGGGTAACATATGTAGGCCGTGTGTGGTGTAAACGTGTTGCAAAATTGCAAAATTGAGCATTTGCTTCAACCCTAAGCAATTAACTCACCACGTGGCGGTGAAAGAAATGAAGCCCAATATAGAGATATATTCGTGGCTGTAATAAAACTTTCCTCCTCTTCGCTTGAAATATACGTTTAATTTCGTGAATTCCAATTCAACGTCTGTGACATCGTGTAGCAGGAGAACCAAGATTCCTATGTTGCAATACCTAGGTATAGTGAAATGATGAGCAGTAATTAAGCAACTGAACGAGCAATTAAAAACATAATGAAACTACGCAGTTTCCGAGTGCTCACCTCAGTCCAAAGGACAGGAATATTAATGCGCAGGTTATAAAATGGTGACACAGCATAGCGACCGAGTCCTTCCGCCACAAATCCATGAAAATCGTTGCAAAAATGGAATGGATGTAGAAACTACCCTGGATCATGTAGTAAAAATAAATCTCCGGCTTGACAACCTTTCCAGGTGCCCATCCTGGAAATACATGAAAATAACATTAGTAAACCTAAAGTAGCGAAACATGACAAGTTTTTTTTTTTAAAAAAACAATTTTTCCCTGACCATCCCGACGACTTGAAATTTCAAAAAATATGGTCTCAATGGGTCAATAAATCACTTTTCCCTGACTATTTCAGATTCGAGGAACCACTACATGTACTTGTGTGCTATTTGCATGGAACTTCATCCCAGCATTTCCACTTCAAATATTGACAAATATTTAAGGTGGAAACAAGGCTGATGTATTAGTTTACAAAATGACGCCGCTTTCTAAATTGAGTCTCACTCATTATTTGAATAATAGCCTCGAGGGTCCTAGATCCAATATGCAATTTTGGGGAAACAAAATGAACAAAAAAAGAGAGAGATGCGTGCGTACAATTTTTCAAAAGGCACTTTAACAAAACGTAATTCAGGGGAGTGCCTCGAAAATTACATGGAGTAGAGATGTCATTATGTTAAGGCACTTGAAAAACGACAAAAAAAAACAGTATTCTCTGATGGGAAAACGTGTATATTTAGATACTGCTATTAATGGAGATGATAATGTGAAATTTAACTCCCTGGATGGCTAAATTTGAAAATACGCAGGTGTGCTAAGGTGTATTAAGTTTTGAATTTTGAATAGGTGTTTCAAAAATAATATTTACCAAATGTTAAAATTATATATATATATTTTTTCTTATTTTATTCATACACGTCTGACCAACGAAGAAAGTGACCTACATAAACCGGAAATACAATTGTAGGCCTAGAGTAAGATAAGGCACAGTTTGAAACAATGCATTTTATGTAGATGTCAGCACATTGTTTGTTTGTATGAATGACTAAACCCGACTTCAGCAAACCTGCTTCGTTAAACATTTTTATATTTTTTTTTATTAGAAATTATATATAATAATTAGTACATGGTTATATTTTCAACTGAAAACACAATTTTATATGTTACATTAATTTAAATATGATTTCAAGTGTAAAAATTGATAAAAAGTATGTAATAAAGATTGATGTTATTTTTTTGTTATTTGTAGTTCTTGAAACCTTGAAATTTCGTTTTACACTTTATAGGCCTACTTTTTTAAATATGAAATGACAAAATATTAAATTTAATCAACCAAAATCAATATTATGTTAAATGTCATTTCAAATGGGAAAAAAAGTACGAGAATGAATTTAGTTTTTTTTAAAAAAGCAGATAGCATCAGTTTGCCTTTTTTGATATTTGTAGAATTCAAAACATTGCATATACAGTGAAACCTCTATTAACGGCCACCTCTGAACAAGGGAAACCTCCGTAGGACGGCCATGTTTTGTTGGAA
>JAQGCC010001086.1:0-26880 GCA_034698905.1 Xestoiulus laeticollis | reverse complement strand
CCCGCATTCTACCCCGCCCTAACCCAAACTAACCTATCCGGTGCCACCTAACCCCGCCCCTAATCCAAACTAACCTAACCGGTGCCAAATGTTTCGTACCGGATAAGCCGCAGGCCGGCGAATGGCATTTGCGCTATTTTTGGCGCCCCTTTTGTATCGCGCGATAATGGCGGCGCTATTATTCGTGCGCGGTTTTGGAAGGGTGCCGACTTTTAAAACCGAAACTGTATCTTCCATGGGTAGCATCGCCATTTGCATTTATGCGCAGGGGTTTGAAAAGCAAAATAGCTTTTAAAATTCATAGCCTCGGTGTTTGTGCGTAACGCTTCGTGTATTGTTGAACGCCTCTTTACTTAAATATATTGTTTTCTCCAGTTTTGCTCCCACTTTTGTTTTTTGGATGTCTCATTATTCCAAAGTGAATTTTCTTACGAATCTCCCCTTTCTTCTTCATTCACCATGGTATCATCATTGCATTAATATGAATATACAAGTTGTAGTTAAGTTTGTCTAGTAAGCTGCATGCCTTTCGTTTATGAGTTTCCTTTTTTTCATATTTTGTACAGAATTTAAGCAAAAAAAATGTTTTAGAAGAATCAATATATATATTTATGCACACAACGATAACGTTGAGAAATTGAAAATAAATTTCATCTAGGCTCATCTACTAAGCAATGAAACGTTTTGATTTTGTCTTCACTGCAGCAGGTTGCTCATTTTAAACTATCCACAACATGCGTAACAACCCCCATTTTTTATCCCCGCCCTCCAATTCTGGCACCCTTCTCTAAATATATGTATCAGGAGATGCAATTATGGTACCTGAATTTGGGGAATAATGGCATGGAAAATTGCATCTGCCCCTAAAAAAGCCCGTTTGGTGCAGCTGTAACCATGGGTTCGGTTTTTTTTGGGGGTACAAGTATTATAAAAATTTGGCAGAATGCAACTAAATTGTCATACCATCAACTATTTTTTAGTAGTTTTAGCTATATAGCTGAAATCATTAAAATGGTAGTGGGCTCCTTTACAATTTCGGAAATACCTTCTCTTAGGAAAAAAATGATAATGACTGCCAGCATGCTGCTCATTTATATACCTAGACATGTAGGTTGTGTTTAATTTGAATTGAGCGGTGTTTTTATGTACTATGAAACTGTGGACAATTTTAAAATCTTTATAACGCACCATTGCTGTACTGTTATAAACATACATTGGTGTAACGGTTGGAAAATTTTCACCAGTGCTTTTTCTATAATTACATTAAGGATTTTTTAACGGATACAGGCATTCATTTTGTGTTGTATATTTTAGAAGAACAGAATGATAAGAAAAGTGGTTTTAGTTTGTAGAGAGACCATTAATTGTAATAAGGTTTCTAAAACTTGATTGCATTTGGCCTCGAGTCGTGCTTAAGTATTTAAATTATGGTCTTTGTAGTCATTTCAGAACGAGATACCAGGTTTTTTTTTCTAAAGTTTTGGGAATTTTATTTAGTATAAACAGGGTTAATTTAAGTGCATGTCTCGGGAGTCATTCACTTGTATTTACTTTATGTAGAACTGGTTAGACTCTTAATGAATATTTATTTCTTAAGAAGTCATTAAAGAGCGTTTGATATTCACTAAATATGCTGTTGACTAAAAGATCATTGCTATTGATGTTATTTTACTGAATTTAATTCGTGTTTGGATTTTTTTTGGTTCAATTACAAGGGAGTTAATTGAACATTAAAATAGTGCAGTGAGCCATGACATTATATACAAATATAATGTGTTAACTTTTATTTATAATAAAAAAAGGATGGGCAATTCGGCGTGAAATTGTATTGTATACTCTTGTTGTATTAGCTTTATCCAGTCATACACACTAATTCAGGCTTTATTTAGAGGAAAAAAATAAATCTAGTAATGCTCTTGTTTATTTGAAATTTTTTAGGCAATTTACATTATTACATAAGGGAAACTCTTCTTAAACCCTATTTGAATTTAAAATTGTGTGGGGTTTTATTTGTAGCCTAAGCCTTGTATTTGGAAGGGCTGTAATCTTCTTGTTTAAACCCTGTAAGTAAAAAGATTTTAATGGTTTTTCACTTAGTTTGTAAGGAGCTTATGTGCTGAATGTGGCCCGTTTTGTTGCCAAAATAATCCTGAAACATTTTTTCTTGATTTTGTAATTAAATGAACTCTATCAGGTTGGAATAGCACGCTGAATTTTTTTTCTATAGCAAAAATGCACAGAAAAATCTATAATGAAATTTTAGTTTGTCAAAAGTACAAACAATGCTATTATGACTATTTACTCAATGCTATATATACCAATTAGAAATTTGTGTGCTTTTCTTATTGAAAAGGTTTTTTTGTGATATTGAGTGCCCTGGATGTTTGCTATATTGAAAGAATACATGGTTTTTGTGTGTTGATCCCAAATAGAATACATTTTTATAGCAATTTTTTTTTAAAAAAAACTATTCAAGGATTCGGTTTTTTATGTCTTTGGTGGTGCATGAAATCGTGCTTGCTATTTCACATTTACTGTATTCTCTGCTTTGATGTGAAATCGTGATCATGGTCTTTTATGTATACTTGCCTTCTGTAAAAAATTTTTAGCTCTAGTTCTGGATAGGTAAAAATATCGAAAAATCTTGACACGGGTTTCCAGATTGAGGTGATAAACCACGTTGTGGCCATCAAACCTGGGTGCAATTTCGATCAAGTTTATTTTATTATATAAAAAAAATAATGAATAAGCAGATTTTGTGAAAGTTGGACGGCTGTAAAAACCAAAAGGGTTGAAATTCAATCGAAACCAAAATTACGGTATGTTTGATAACCTTATAGCATGCACTAGCTTTTCGGAAACACAGAGCTGTAAATTTCATCGAAAAAAAAATGCACAAAATGCCACGATATCTGAACAAAGATATGATTTGACGGCCAGGAATTTCTATTTACCTTGAATTTGGCAGCGGGAATTGAACCAGCTTTTTAGTCGTAAAAGATGGAGCAATTCTGGACAACGGTTTTATTGTGTTTTGTCTATTTATTCACGTCTCAAAAGCAGTTTTCACATTGCGATGGCCTTCTCAAACTATAAATACAAATTTGCAATGACAAAAGTTTTTGGTCATGCTTCAGCAAAATTTTTTAATAATAAATTCTATTATACTGTTTATGTCGTGCTGGTATATTAAACCCGTTTTACAATATGGCCATACATGTAAATCAACTTTATATCTCGTGTACAAATATAATATAGCTTTTAAGCAGTTTTGCCATTGTTTGGTTTATGATCACAAAACTTTCATGTATTCTGGAAAAGATTTTCTTATGAAATCCTCAAATAAATAATGTGTCATTATTTATTTTATCTTTTGAAATGTTTCCAAAGTAAACCTTAATTTATGGTAAACTTTATTCAGAACACATGCATTTTAAACTCCATTTATAGTTTTATTATTCGTTTTGATTTGTGATTTTGTTATCTGGATGCTTGAATGTGCTTTTTATATCTTCACGTTAAAGCTTAATTCATTTTTTTTGGATCGATTTTTAGTGTGTTTTTTGAAAAGTTGAAGGGGAATCTATTTGGTTTTCAAAAGTCAGATTACAGTGCGTTTGATATCGATATATGAGCATGTATAATATATAGGCACATGTGCAAACTATGAATATATGATTTTACTGTTTGCACAAATGCATTTAAACATATGGGAAAGACTGATCAAAAGTCGTTGGCATTATGCCTTGCCAAAACCGTGTAAAAATTGAACACCCATTATCGTAAAGCTTTCTGGTCAGGTAAGAATCCTATACCTGCAGTGTTGTTATCTGATTATCTGAATACTCTATCGTGGCAATTTAAGTGAAGGTTCGCTCTTTGTCTGCTGAAATTACAGTATGAAAATGCTACGCCTGAGCTGTGTGCCTCCTCCACCCTCATTCACTCCAATCTGGCTAGTCCATAAATTACATTTGTAATTTCTATGGCATTAATCCATTGTTACCAACGTACTCTGGGCAATTACCACAATGGAAGGCAATTTGGAGGACAGTTAAAATGGTAAATTGCTCTTTATGAAAGTTATCAGCGCCGTGCTTTCACGGAGTAAAACGTGAGATAAACGTTATCGTCATTTTTTTTTACTTTGGGGAAACATACCCCCTTTCTAATGCTGACATCTAAATTTGTAAATTTAAAATGATAGAACCCTACCTGGAACTGTTTACGTGGATGTCCCTTAAGTAATGACATGGAAAGTCTGGAATTGCCATGGGACTTTTAACGACCTGGAATAGCCAGGGTAAAGTGATTTTTTTTTGTATCAGGAAAATTCAACACTATAGATCTAATATTCATTTGGATTGACCAGCACAAAATTCAAGAGATGGCACACTACAGCATGCCCTGAATCTTTTGAAATGGGGAATTCCCCTTCTCATTTTATTATTATATTCATATATTTTACTCATTATATTCTTAACAAAAAAAGATTTGTGGTCTATACTTGTTACAACTATTTAATGCCATTAATGTTCGCTACATGTAACCTAATTATAAACTTATTTTAATTTTGTTCTATTTTTAATTACATGTATATAATTTTAAATATTTCTAATTTTAATTTAGATGTGTGACAATGGAAAATAATTTTTAATAGCAATTTTAAAAACTGGAAAATATTAAAATCAAAAATTTCATTTTTGTGTGTAGGCTTACCTTGTAATAGTCATTCGTTATCTATGTGAATAGAGTTGGCAAATATGCCACTATGTGCTACAAATTTAACAAGAACTCATTTTGTGTTTTATAAATATTCTTTCAAGTAATCTGAAGTGCATTTTTTCCAACAATGCGTTAGTTGTTAATATGGTGTTGATAGTTCAACCTACTTGTTTTAAATTTATACAGTGCACTATACAGAAAACAGTTTTCGATAAACCAAGTTGGCTTTAAATTGAAGCTGACATCGTCCTACACCATAAATTATGCATCTCGATGAACTCAATAATTATGATCCAAAAATATGGTTGGAGCCATGAGATAAAATTTCTGTCTGATGTCTTAAAATATGCAAATTTGCTCGCAAACCCCCCTCCGTATCCAACACGCTTTGACCACGTGGCAAAAATTAGATTGTGGAAAACTATAAAACTGTCAGTGATGGGTGGATGGATGTGGGCTCATTCTACATTTTGCATTATCGATAACGGTTATTAAAGATGAAATTACACCCCGAGCAGCCCTATCCTGACCCATATATCCTTAAGTGCCTCCGTAGATGGTACCCATTGGGCAGATTTGCATGCGAATTGGCATTTTGTGATTCATGTATGCAAATAGGCGTGAGTCGCCTCGCATTTGAATACTATGGGTGGGTCTGGGTATTTCACACCCTCCAGAGAGCACTTGAATTGCCCTAGGCCCGTCGTGGGGATGGGTGCTGCATGCTTTTTTCGGCCAATTTATGCGGGTGAACCTTGGATGTGGCCAATGGGACTCTAATCACCGAGAAAGGGTTAATGATTTGAAGTACCAGCAGCAAGCCCAGAATATGGCCACAAGTGTTGAGCCATCTGTTAGCAAATGGCAGCCACCAGATGGGGTTTTTGTAATTAAACTATACTATGTAGGGCTTCGGGTAAAAATATACGCTTTGCCATGCTTTGTTCTACGTTTAGCCATGGTTGGGACCCAACGGGTTTTAAGCATAATAGGGTTTTGTCTGAAGCCTCCTACTTTCACTGAAGCCAGTCTTTCAACTATTTTTATATCTAATGAATGGCATGTGGGATGGAGGTTAATCGCAGTTGGGAGCAAGTGCGAATAGAAGGGTGTGTAAAATTACTAAAAACGATATTGAAATGGCCATTATAAACCCATGCTGAGAAGTCATTGCTGGCCTACTAAACCACCTAGCTAAATGTTTTTAATCGCCATGCACTTGATCTCATTAGCTAATGTATCTAGTTATAGGGTGGGCGAACTTGGCCCAAAAGAATTGTTGGCAAGTTCTTGTAAGAGTTTCTTTGATTCGGTGTAATGTCTGGGGGAAATTAAGTCTGTATCACTGACCCTGTAAAACCGGGATTTTTAATATTAAATACCAGGGAATTTTATTACTTTGCACAACGTTTCTAACGTTCTAGGTCTTTCATTAGGTGCTTTTTTTTTTCAAAAATAGTCACTGCATTTGAGGAAAGACAGGTAATTTAAATTAATCTAATACTTGGATTTTGGTATCTTTGGCGAAGTTAAGCAAGCACATGGAAACACAGTTACACATTCTACCTTAAAACCACAAACTTCTTTCTTACTACTGTATTATAAGTCTAAATGTCAGATTCTTGTCTAACAGCATCTGATGATGTCCTAGGTCCTAGGGACATTCAGTATAGGATTATTAATACAGTGAAAACCTGGTAAAAACTTTTCATAAATGTTTTAGTGCTTACATGTATACGTTTTCCTTGATAAAAGTTCTCTGTATAGTGACCACCTGTATGCAGTGATCTAATTTGGCCATTTTTTGGGTGGTCACCTTTAGCAGGCTTCACTGTTTTACAAATCTCGATGCCCTGCATGTTTGAAAACACGAAGAGAATCAAAGCTATTCTCAGATTCTAAAAATGTTCTTTTATGCTAAATGTCTCGTTGAACCAAATAATCTGCATTACCTCGCGAAACATGGTTTCTTGTTTGTTTTTTTTCTGTTGCCATCATCCTCTGTATGCATTTCAGTTGATTGAAAAAGCATTTCCCAATGGGGGGTATGACATGGCGGGTTGTTCGTTAATTGACAGACAGGTAGGTTCTAATAAGACCCCCATCTGCCTTTACCTTTTAACCCTGCTGAAACGATGCATTATGTCCAGCGGACTGTAGCATTTGAAACTTAAAGGTCATGCCCTGCTAAACAATGACGAATTTATGATATTCTCTAGCATTTCATTCACGGTGCAAAATATGCTTGCTAGTTACCATATAGAGATCCAACCTGTACAAGTTGCCATGCAATGGACAACGTGCAGAATAATGATATAGTCATGAACGGATGACCTATACTGAAATGGGAAATGGGGAAAAGCCGATTTCCAGAAATGTCGTACTTTTGTTTCTGTAATGGGATGTTTTGTTTGCCTTCCGCCTCCTAATGTTTGGATAGGTTTTGTTGACATCCCGTTGTTTGGTGGTTTTAAATTTGCAAAATGTTTGTTTACTGTTTACACGGATGGGGAATATGTCGCATTTAGCTAGTTTGCTGTTTCTGCAATTGTTCAATTTGCTAGTGGAATTAATTGTGAGTGGCATGGAGAGTAGCATTCGTTGTCCTTGATTAACCGAGATGTTGCTTTTAAGGGTGTAGACAATTAAATATCATTGGATTCGTGTTTAATGACACAAATTGCTAACTTATTTACTGAACGAGATGGTTAAATCCTTTTCATTGGGTCTTGTTGATTAAAGGAGCTAGTCCAGTAAATATTCATTCTGAGAGTCTGAAGACAAAAGTTCCTACAGACTTTGAATTGTCAGGGACATATGGGATACAGTTGTCAGGAATGTTATCCATTCTAAAAAAGTCAAAGAAATTCTACACAAATATTACATTTCGCTTTCATGTACATTGTAGTTATGTTATCACAAGAGTCAAGAAATTGCTCATTTAACCTTCCGTGCTTCTCTATAGAAATAGGGAATTTTTTTTTTATTTAACTTCATATGAACTGAGCTTTTCTTGGTTGCTTGTTTGTTTCAACTTCTTTTAGGTCTTTTTTGACCAACTTTCACACATCCTAGAGAGCTAAAATTGTGTGTGCGAACCAGTCTCATGGTACATTTTCGCCTATGAAATTTTAGTACAGTTCGTTGAAACTATTACGACCAGACAGTTGCAATTTTACTTGTAAAAAATGCATTTAATAGCGTCAACGTTAATCGATTACACAAAGGCAAAGACGTCAGAGGTTTTTCACGCGTGCTTTAACCAAAACATATTTGTAGGACAAGTAATAGTGGTTTGTGTTATACCAAGATGGAGTCATTTATGGAACATTGTAAATAATATTCTAAAACAGCTTCTTTGAGCAGTAAGACAGTATTGTTCTGCATTGTTGTCATATTTTTTTGAATTTTCAGTCGTCAGGATGGTAAAAGGGGAAATTTTAGAAACTGTACATGTCCATTTCAGTTCTGGGGGAACTCTTATTTTTTAAAAATAAGCCATGTAGTCAGTTGTTCTAGACGTTTTTTTTTTAATTAGACCTTACCAAAGATGTTTGCCGAATGTTGGCTTCAGGGGTTTACTTTGAAGTGAGTGTGGAGGGGCACCTTTGTTATGGATGGGGAACCCCTATTGTTTATGGTTGATGATTGAAGCTGACAGCACCCCCTGCTGAGGGGAAGCCCTTGGCACCATCGTCTGGACATACTGCTGTGATGATGACCCTCTATATTGTTTTTGGCATTTTCCATTCGACTGGTCACTCGCCTCGTGTACTGCCTTATGGAGGTGCAAATCGATTTAGACCGCTTATTAATGGTATAGAGAAGGGTTTTTTTGGCGGTGCACCAAAATAGGTTATACACTTATTTTCCGATGATTGCCGTGTAATGGGCAGTGTTTTTTTTGGAAATGTTTGCGTAATAAGCGGTACCAGTGGAGGGGTGTTTCATTAACGCAGCAATGTCGTTTACCTTAGTTCGGAGGCGTGAAATATGGGCAAGGATGCCCTGTCAGGATACTTGGCCAATAAAACAGCATGATCAATCCCTCCATTTTTTAACAGCTTCGAAGTTGGCATATCAACAAAAAGCATTTAATTTGATTGATAAATGATGTTCGGATGACCCACCCCCACTGGCACCGCTGCCTATAGTCTTTATCGTAATGATAAATATTCAACGACCATTAAATTAATGCTGGCTAATTGTTTTCTCACGATTACTTTTCTATCATGCTCAGATTTAGTGTTAGCTGGGACATGGACGCCCAATATGGGGGAACCTTCACCCGTGTGTTGTGAAACACTTTATTTTCTAACCATAAAAATACTGACACTACAGTGGCTATTATTATATAGGAAGTGTTCAGGGGTATCACAGGCCTGGATTACCTGGAATGAATTGAATGGAGTTGGAATGGTCACGACCATTTGTAAAAGACTGGAATATATTTGTTCTTAGTAATCATTTTGCGAAAATAAAATTTTGTTTTTTTTGCAAGTTTTTTTATTTAAAAAAATGAATTTTCGTCTATTTGCACAATCGTTTAATGGCAAGTATATTCGGAAACTACATACAGTGAATGTACCTATTTAAAAACTTATTTTAACTAATTTTGACTTTTAATGCAGATTTAACATAGAGAACACTTTTTAAATGGTAGTTTTGTGATAACAGGATGAAGTCAGTGAGATAATTTGATATAAAATGATACATTGTAAATTACATTCAAAAACGTGTACATGTACATGTACGTTATATCATAAAAGTGTATATATTTGAGCAACAAGACAATAAGTTGTCAAATTCTTCAAATTTCAGTCATTAAAATTGATTGTATAAAAGAAAACTGAAAAAATCATGGAAGTTGAACAATTTATTTCTATTTGAACAAGTTTGTACAAAACAGCATGTTTCACATCAAAAAGTCCGCCATATTGGGAGTCATGTTTTTTTTTTTTTTTACTTCTGCATCCCTGCGCACGTTTTATGTGGTTATTGGTTTACTTTCTATGTGCTTGCAAAATGTTTTTCTGACATGCATGCTTTTGAAAGGTTGAGCACTGCTCTCGATGCCTTTTATGTTATTAAATAGAATACATTGTAACTTAAATCCGCACATTCTAACACCGTGTAAGTTTGACTATCAGGGCGGTGGTTGCTTTTCAAACATAGTGATTTTTTTTTTCTGATTTCAAATGGCCTAATTTTCACCGCATCTCATTTTCTCCTATATGCAAGTTTCTTTGGTTTCTATGTCATACGGTGAAGATTTTTCTAGTATTTTGTTCCCTGCAATTTGATAATGGTTAATTTTGAACACCTGTTGACTTCACGGTCCGCTAACGAGTAACATGGTGAAGGGAGAGGATGGTTTAAAATAAAATTCATGGGGGGCTCCACCAAAGTCGGAGGAGACATTAGTCATTGAAAGCCATGGACAAAGGCTCGCTAATGGTCTTGTCACTGAACCACCAAAATGAAGCTAAGACTGACCATTGTGGCTTTCAGCACAATGCGCCAGTATCGTGCTGAGATGCCCGGGATTTAGGCAATGGATGGTACTTTTGCTCCTATCATGTTTATTGTGTTTTTTTACGAAGGTAGAAACCGTTTAGGACACTAAATAAGGCTTTTTAATGAAATGTTTGTATCGTGCTTGGCATTGCAGTACGTGTAATTCGTTTATGGAAGACTGGAGCTTGTCTGAAATCGAAAGGTTTTAAGATTCTTGAGAGAGCCTGTAAATTCTGGACAGATCTGTGCAATTTAAAAATGTTGGCGTGATCAGTTTACTGTACTGTTTCAGGGTGGTTTTAATTATAATATGGATTTTTTTGTATTTAAACTTTGATAAACATGCGTCTTGGATCTGCATTCAGACGCTTTTCTATGACATGCTTGAAATAAAACCTGGCGTTTATTATTGAAAAGCTCTTTACCAAAAGCATTTAGGATTTTATTGATTTTCTTCGAAAGGTCGACGTCAAATATGTTTCTTTGAATGCTTTTGACAGCTGCTAATGAGGTCAGCAGCAGCAAAATCTTCAAGGTGAAAGGCAAATTTAACAGCATTTCATGTGGATGAAGGAGGATGACGTGAGAGATGCTCAAATTTATTCATACATGGTTTTTAAAAGAGAGGTCGAATATTTAAATCAGTCTGCAGATAATTACTTGAGGATGACCAATTTTTATTAATGCCATTCTGATCATTTACTCCCAATGAAGAACGTCTATTGCTCACTTTTCGTAGACATGTTGTCCATACTTTGCTGCCAGTCTGCCCCTTGCAATAGCTCACCTACTTGGTGGGAACAGACAGGTGCTATATACATGTATGTGTCAGCCATATATTACATGACCATTATACTGATTTTGACTTTTTACATTTCAATTTTAGCTATTTTAATAGTCGTTTTACACATGTGGTTGAATACCTGATTTTTATTATTATCTTGGCATCTTTAGCATTTCAAACCTTGTTCAAATAAAACCCAAAAAACAAAAGTGTTTATTCAAACTGCTTTGTTTGTGTCATGGTTAATAATAAAATTTAAATTATTGCAAAATTGCTTGAATAAACGCTAGCACAAGCCTACTTGACCTAATGTAAAATCTCATTAGACCCCATTAATTTAAGATTATGGAGAATTCCATTGTTATTCCAATTGAAAATTTTAAATCTTGTTGAGTATGTGCTCATTTGAGTGGGGTCTCTTAATTTGTTATTACTAAGGGTTTGTTTATTCATGCCATTGAATCCCATAGAATAAAGTCAGTAGAAATTGGGGTCTCATTTGCTCTATTTTCACTAGTTTCATTATTTTATAATAGTTTTTTTCTTCTCTCTATCCTCAGATTTTTCACTTAGTAGTACACATAATAAGCATTGCAAAAAAATGCTTGCTAGTTCAATGCTCACATTTTTCCTGCAATAATGTGATGTTTGGCACATCGACTAAACTGCATGGGTGGTTGTCTGGCACGTTTCTGATGTTGTCTACTCCTCGCATATTTTCGTGCCAGAAAAATTTCAACAAGGATTCTGTTTTGATCTCCAGCTATGTTTACATAGTGACCACCGCAAATGTGCTCGACGAACACGCTTGGCATTTTTCCCCAATTGGGAAATGACCAGTTGTGTTTGACCTATTGTTTATCCACGGAGGCCTCCTTGCTTATACAATGACGTTACCCACGGGGAACCATTTTTGCCAGCCATTCCCAGCTGCGACGACAAATCCCAAGGCCCCATTGTAGGGAGCTTTATCTGCCGTTTAATTTCCAAGTATACTTTTTTTTTTTTTTGGCATGTTTTATGAGTAATATTTCACCTCTGACTGCGGGTTGTGGTCTTGTTTAACGACCGTTCGAGAGAGTCGGGTTACTACGCTAACAATCCCGACTATTGTTACTTTTGAAATTCAAGCAATTCGGAACCATCCATCATCGACTCGGTACATGGTCAGCATCCAGGGTTAGAGATTCAAAAAATAAGCACTTTGGGGACCGACCGTTTGGAATAATATACAGATAACTTGGAATGGGATATCTCGGATCAACATTTAAGTTGTTTTTTTAACGTTCTGGGATTTATAGGTCTCGATTTGCATTTTACGAGATAACAGAATGGTCGGTTTCGTGGTCAAAATCTACTCTGAAATTGCTCACCGTATACTGGCTGAGGGACAATTTGGCTAACCCATAGTGCTATTTTTGTATTAGAAGCTGGATTACGCCATAAACCTTGAAAGTAATTATGGTGGACTTTTAAAAGCTAAGTGTTTTTGACGAATTTGTTCAACCTAATTGAGACGGAATAAAGGGAGACACCTTTTTATTAGCTTTTTACAAATTGGTTATTGCAGGTAATGGATTACTTTAGTATGCTATGCGTGTACTGTTGAAAACTTAGCAAAAGCTGAAATGTGAAGTATGGATTGGTGAAATGGCATTTGCTCAACTTGTAAGAATTGAGGACTTGCTCACACTCATAGATAATACTGTTCTAAAGTGCATTTTTGAACCCATTCCCTCCTTATGTCACACTTATTCACAAAAAATCAGACCACCTCAAATATGACGTCACAAAGCTTTGACCCTCATCCCCCTTGAAAACTGGTTATTGTCATTGTAATTTTTTGATGTGACGTCAGATGTTTTAACCCCCTCTCCCCCTCCCCCTCGTCACACGTGACCCCCTAGTGCGTGACGTCATTTATGGACAACCCTTAATGTCAAAAATATGCTAATCATATTTGATTTTATTAATGGCTATTTAGCTAGAAAATTTTGAACAATAGGTACAATCACGAATTGAGTCTTGTCTTGGACGAAATTTAATTCGGACAAACTTACAAAAGTTCAAAGTGGACTGCTTGCCATATTGTGTTGAAAGCAACTGCTCTTCAAGCTTATTCGTAAATTGTATAATGTTACTAAATAAATGCGTCTAAGATTATGGTATACCCGTCTTGTTTTAATAATGATAGTCATTTGTTATTTATTATATTGCTAGACCACTATTACTTGTACATTTTCATTTAAATGTTGATATGGTAAGTTGACTACCAACCATAGGTTTGAACTGTTTGTCTCATTGAGTTCTTGCTAAACTAGCTGTCAGGCCAGATGACACACGTGTTCAACTATATTTTATTTTAATTATTTTTGATTCCTAAAATTTGTGAGCAATATCCCTTGTTGGAAAATCCACCCAAGTTGCTCATGTTTTTTTTTTCCCCATTGATGTGGATGGTCGGAGTACGAGTTTATCATTATCGTTGATGGATCATGAAATTTTGTGTAAGAAGAATCACTTAATAAACAGACCGAGTATACCTTCTGACAGCCAATCTACGTCCTCGCAGGTGGTATGACTATTGGGAATGGCGGTTCTGTGGGACCACCAAAGTGGAAACTGAATTTGCAAAGACTATCAAAGTCAAACGAGGAGCTAGCTTAACAAATGCATGGCAAGCCATGCATCCACGATTCGAGCGAGAACTGCAGGAAACCTAATTTTGAATAGCTTCGACTTGATCTGATGACCTCCATCAATGCAACAATTAATACGACTCAATTCAATGACAGAAGTTCAATGCTCACTAGGAAACTTTGGCTCCAAGAATTCTTTGTCCAAGCATGGGAAACCATGCAATGCTTCGAGTGATTTTCTGTAGGTCAGAACTCTTTTTGTTTAAAAAGGTTGCCACTATTACCTCATATTAACTGTTGAACACAACCCTTGTTGTTTAAAATGGCTGCCACTACAGTAGAACCTGCGTAAAATTATATCCTCTCTGAAATAATAAAATGTGCCGGTCCCAACTTTGGACCCATGTATAACATGGGTCAAACAACAAGGGTTCTTTTTTCAATAATAAACCTCCATAAAGTGATATTAAATAATTTTTATTGATCCCAAATGATTATTTAAGGGAATATCAACAATGGAACTGCGAAAAATGTCAATCATGGAAGCAAAAATGGCAGTGAGATGCAAGGAATACCCAATAACTATTGACTCATTAAACATGTACACAGGTACAATGTATAATGATTAAAAAACGGGGAATTTCCCTATTTTATAGTTGTGTAAATAGTGTCTACAAACAACTAGTGACTCGTGCAGATTCAAAAAGGGGAAATTCTCTATTTTGCAGCGGTGTAGGCCTACACTGTAGTATGTGTACAGATGAATCTGTCTGAAATAATATTTTCCACTTGGTCCCAAGAGTATTATTTTAGACAGGTTCTTACTGCATTACCTCATATTAACTGTTGAACAGGGTTCTCCCTAACCTGGAATCGTCAGGGATATAGACATGAAATATAATAGTGATAGCAGCCATGACAATTCAATACAAATATTGCATTTGTTCACATGTATATCCAATTGTTTGTTATCACAAAAATCTAGTGATGACACACTCAGCCTGCACTGCATCTATAGAAATATAATTAAATTCATTTTTAGCGAAATCTCGAATTGTATCTCAACAATGTATACATTAGCTTAACACTTAGATCGCAATTACTGCATGCAATGTACAAACTACCTAAAGATATGTCGTTGTGAAAATTATATAACAGCAATTTGGTCGCATTTGGCAAGGAATGTCAAGAATGAATGATATTTTGTTGGTCTGCGAATTAGTAAAGTGCATATTGCCTCTAATTTGGCCACAGATATTGCACAAATCGTTGCCTTCCGTTGTTGCTTCCTCTTCCAAATAGCAAACACTTCATACAGCAAGAGGTTTAAAGAACGATGACCAAAAATTATATCTTATGTTTGGGAAATGATGCAAATATACTTTTGCAACTTGATTAGTATGTCTGCTTGCTTATCTATTACCTACAATCAGCCGCATTTATATTGTGCTTTTTAATTATCTCTCAAGACATTGAAGTTCTTGTCTGTCCTAGTAATATCGTCTGGTTTTTGCCATAAACACTTGATCTTTTTTTAATATTTCTAAGTCTTTTTTGTTGATCGTAGAATGAGAAGTCATCCGAAGTGTATGGTGAAGCTTGAGATAATAGCTTTGCCATATCCTCGAATTTACAGAATGAAGGAAAAGTGAAATTCCAGAGGCAATTGTTGTGGGGAAATGATGGCTGTTTGCTCCCTATTGCAGCCATGGGGAAGGCTCAATCGCAATATACACAACACAGGCGTGTGTCGTTTCGTGATAAAGGGTGTCTCCTTTTATGGTGTCACCATTATTTTCTTCAGAAAATAACTTTTTGGAGTGTTTTTTTGGGGGTGCACATCTTGTCTTTCTCGCGCAGTGGTGTACAAGTAAGTGCATGTTGGCAGTACGTGTAAGGCCAAATGTGCAGAAGGAAGAAGAAGAAAAAAAAAAATCAATTTAGTCTTTCCACGTATAACAACATTTAAGAGCCGAGAAAAGGCATTCATTTTTAAATATTCGCTCACGAAATGTGTTTTTACCGATTACTGGTTCGGTGTATGAATGATATTCCGAGGAATTATTGATCGATATCGGTTATGAGAGCGTCGAGGCGGACAATTTAATTCTGTGGAAAATGCGAACACTGAACTTGTAAAGCGGGCGTGTTTATTGGCCAAGACGAAGAATGGTGCTGCAAGAGCTTTTAAAATTTTATGGTGAAAAACTGATGCTCCATAGCATGCCTTTTTTCGCCGCTACACTTTATATAGAGCATTTTTCTGTCACGGTGATACAAAATGGCAAACGTGGTGTGATAAGGGGGAGCGTGACAGTCGAATTATAGCTCTTTGGCGACGGTGGCGCCTTCTTGTTGATGGTGCAAGTTGTACAGTGTCACAACTCTTGATGTGAAACCGTAGTATGCCATATGGCATGTCGCAGTAGTTTGTCTTTGGTTATTTTACCTTGTCTTTTCTCTCTTGTGCTTGTCTTATACTGTATGCTCTTTTGACTGGGGCTCTTAATTGTAAAGATTAACTTAAGATATTTCTTTTGGAACTAAGGTCCGTTGTGTTTACTCTGGTTACATGTAATTTGTATGATGTTTTATTGTCTCCTATTCCATAGATCCTTTGGGGGGGATTCAAAACTCCCACTTGGGCACTTTTTATAGCCTTGGTTGCCTTTGGGTCCCTAAGCCTTATCCACCAACCAATGCAAGTAATGCCATACTCAAGACTTCCATGGCCTTTTGGCCACCAACTTGAGTCCTTTATCCCAAAAAGTGGCTAGTAGCCTGTGGAAGGACATTTTGGAATGCCATTCTCTACGATTTGGGTCCCTGAGTATTTTATCCAACCAATCAGCCAATATTCTTTGCATGACATCCAGCCATCAACTTGATGGTACATGTACCTTTATTCCAAAGGTGGCTGGTAGCCTATGGAATGACATGTTGGAATGCCATTCTCAACGATTTTATGTCAGGCACTAATTATATTTCGTGTAAGACATGACTTGTGAACTGACCAATTGTGCTGTTATTTCATGTGCTCTTTAAGACGTATAAATATGAAAATCTAATGTTTTCAATCGTGTGCTTTTAAGATGTGTGCATTTAGGTAATAATTAAAAGAAGTGCTATTTGCACTGCGTTTGTATACTCAAGGCTGAGTGGAGTGTACACTAGTACTCTGAATTAATTGCTGAAATTGATTTTTTTTACTTTGTAATTCAAGTACCATAATTGTAGATTGTGTATATCAAATAAGATTGCGACGAACATTCACGTCGTAAAATTAATCAATTTTGAGGGTAATTGCTCTAAAGATTTCGCTTCTTAACCATTTTTTTTTTAATATTTGCATCCAGTTGCGTGTTTGCAACTTCAGCAACTCTGAAATTAATATAATCACCGATTAAAATCGGTTAAACTGGGGGTACACAAGGGGAAACACATAAATATAAGAAATTTCGCTAAGTTGTGAAACCTGAAATGAAATTCCTAAAATGTACTTGCTCTTTGAATATGTATCCCGCTGAGTTTTCGTGCGTGATACCCATTTATAAATTTGTAGGAAACCTACTCGCTTGCATTATCGTTACAAATTTTCAGATTAGCATTAAGTATGGACGTTGCTATTCAGCCACAAAAATTTCGATTCAGGTGCTTGCAGGCACGAAAGTCATGCATGTTTTATACGGTTTCACTTTTTGAAGGAATCTAAAGCTTATCATTTTTTTAAAAAATAATGCCATTTATCTTGCGTGCTAGCATTGCCATGGGTTTGTTAGACATTTTACAATTACATTTAGTTATTTTGTCCACTTTTGCATTAAGATGTCAAAAGGAGGGATGACCATAAAGTTGGTTTCCTTTGTTCCTTTTTATTTTCCTTTTTTGACTTATAATCTCAACCACGATTTCGCGTTTTAGAGAAATTTCACATAATCTGTTTTGAATTTCATGACTTGACGATCTAACAATAAACTTAAGTCCCCGGTGTCAATCTTTTGGGGTTCGTGACCCCTATTTATAGTTCATAAAAAGTGTATGGCGATTTCATATGCCTTTTTTGGGAAAAAAAAAGCTCTATGAAAATGTTATGCTATAATATAAAGCGAATAAATTTGGATTTACATGTATTTGTTTAATTTTTATGAATTAAATGTGAAATGCCATTGCTCGCTGGGGTAAAGTTAGCGAATTTAATATAAGTTTTAAGTGCTTTTAATAATATTGAAGTATACATGGCCCAATTTTTGTAAATTTAATCAGTGCCTAGTATCAGATTATTATAACAATGAAAATTGCAATGTTTGTATTCTGGAGGAGAAACATCGTATTTCCTTATTCTTCTTATGTATTTTTTGTTCACATCTTTTGGTAATGCTAATACTAATGGCATATTTGAAATTTGAAACTGCTTTTAAGCTCGCGTTTATAGTTTACGCATTTTTCATAAATCGCATGGAACGTAAAAATGCTTTTAATACTCGTTGACTCGTTTTTACATTGTTGAGAGACGGAAAATCTTTTCTTTCATAAATGTAATGCTCGCCCATTTTGGGTGACATTGATTGACAAAATCGGGTTACTCGCGGGGAAATTTATGTCGCATGATTTTATTTCAATTGAAAGTATTGTTTTACCCATTACAAAAGTTTTTTTTTTTTGGGGGGGGGGGGGGGGACATGATTTAGTTCCTTGCATCCGTCTATTATAGGCAAATCTGCTTACAACAAGGCTATTCTTATTAGATTGATCAAGCTGTCTGGAAAGTATTGAAATATTCTTGAAATTCGTGTCATACATAAGTTTATACTACAATGTAGAATTTCATATAATAGTGAATGTATACACCCCTGTATACATACAGTATATGACCAACGTATGTAAATGTATACAACTGGCGTTTACTTATTATAATATGTATAACTTGGTATACAATATTGTATTAGCATACAGTAAAGTTGCCTGTATTCATTATGAGACTCATATTTCTTTAAATTTCTCCCAAAATTTCATGAATTTCCGTCGTACCAGATGAGGGTGGTATATAGAGCCGCCAATACAAAAAATCTCTCAGAATTCTGCAGGATTCACCCAACTGATCGTCTGCAGAATCATGGCGAATTTTTCTGTCAATTATGATGCATTTCTAAACATTTCGAAACTAAAATTGCTAAATTAAAAAAAAATCGTTTGAGGAATTTTAATAACTTGCACTTGATACCAAATAAATTGTGCTTTCCTTATTTAAAATTACTGTCCTTCCCTGGGAACAATTTCAAGCCCAAATAATCCAGCTGGACTAGTAACAAAATCTAGTGTTTGGCCAAACTTGTATACAATTGCAATTTTATTTTTTCATTATGACAAACAAAATTATATGCATTAAGGAGTAAGTTTTGGTCAGGGAATTTTGGATTTTAGTCAGGGAAACTAAAAATGTTGTGGCCACCCTGTTTTTGTATGGATATAAGCTTGAATCCCATGTACCCTGCATTCCAACCAAGCCTTAGTTCTCCTTTGCATCTCTGAATTTTGTAAGATTTTCCAGGAAAAAGGATCAAGGGTGATAATGGCTGCAGTATTTCTTCGTTTCCCTCGCTCTCTTTTACCCCCTTGGGTTAACTCACGTTTCTGCTGCAGTGTGCGATGAATTTGTAGGCTGCAATTGATGGCATCCAAGATGGTTGAAGTGTTTTCAGGCAGGTGAGACCAGTGGCCGTTACGTGCCGGATTTCACTGGCAACCAGATTATGGATCTGGGGTTTGCTCATAAATTTCATCATGGAGCGTGATGACGAAGGAGAAAGGCAGCTTTAAAGGGGATGGTCACGAAGGTTGGACCTTGGTGGTCAGCCGGAAATCGAGGGGGGGGGGGTTTCAAGAGGAAAAATCCTTTTTTTGTCACGTTTTCACCCCCTGTCTGCCGCTTTATTCCCTCAATCTTGAACTCTTATCTAAGGTGTGCTGAAGTGTGAGAAATTACTCATTTTGAAGGATTAGCTGGCACTCTTAATTTCAGACGAGATAATAAAAAAAATGATAATCCATAAAGAGAAATTTCAAGGTTTTTGAATTGTGATTTATTTCTTGAAAATGCAACGCTCGTGCCTTGTCCCAGTAATTATGTGCCTAGGAAAAACAAGTAGCTTATCAATAAGTCAAGGGAGTGACGGAATCTAGGTTAAAGTTAATATTAAAACGTGCTCGTCAAAAAACACGTTCACTGAAATGTTTGTAGATCAATGACGTGCGGATTGTTTGTTGTGATCGACATGAATTATAAATTCACCCTGGATATATTAATGAGGCTTAATTGTTGCGAGCTTTTGGGATTGTGTTGGTCCATAATTATGGGCTAGTCGAACCGGAATGTGTTGCAAAATATTATTAATTTTTGACCAGGGGTGGTTTTTTTCAACCGCTGTTCATATGAAAATTTGATTGACCTGTGTAGATCTAGGTCTAGGCGCTATGGTGGGATGCATGTTTGTTTTCCATAATATGACGCTGAAAGTTTGAAAGTAATACACCCATACCTCGCTAGAAGACCTTTTCTGCACAACTTTCGATTTACGGCCCCAAAATAGGACGTTTATTGAAATTTTCCTTCGGTTTTGTTGTGTTGGTAATCTATTGGGAAATATATGTGGTCCAATTTCTTAAATTTTGTCCTTTTTTGCCATTTCTGTACATGTAGTGATTTGAATCTTCCACAGAAATCAATGTATGTAACATGTATATATTAGATTCTTTCAAGGTGGGGAAACTTAGCCACCATAAGATAAGTTGTTTTTTTTTTTGCTAAGTTGACGGAGGCTCGAGTGGACTGGTCGAGCTTGTGATATTCTGTATTGTGGCGCCAATGATTCTGTTCCTAATGGCGCTTCATCTAATAGCTTTATTTCATATGTAATGATGGATAGACAGTTGTGTTGTGTCATTCAAAAAAGAATTTGGTTCCTCGTTAAGTTACCTTGTTAGTTTAATTTTAAGATTTTTGTTTATTTTAATAATTAATGTAAATATCATTCATTGCAACTAGGGATTTTTCTGTGAAATTGGAACGGGTCCTATGGAACCTAATTCTTGAGGGAAGATATCTAGGCCGTTAGAGAGGCACGAATTAAATTGGAAAATCATTTTAAGTCTAACCCCGTATTGGGGGGGTGAAATGATTGACATTTGATAGAAATCACCTGGTAAAAACTGATTTCATCATTGTTTACAGACTGACAAGACGTTCAAGAGTCTTTTGCTGCCACTTTGCTACCATCACAATTAGTTTATCAGGCATCACTTGTCAGCCTTTTTCCGTATGGACATTGGCATGCTAGTGACACAAACAAAAAGTTTGCATCAAAAGCTGGCGTCTATTGGTCTATCTGCCTGTCACGTGCTGCCTGCACCGTACTTGCATGGTTGGTCTTATCAACGCCAACTCTTGATAGATCCCAAAAACAAGACAGGAAAATCCATTTCTCAGATGGGTCTAGCCCTTACTCTGTATGTCATAAATGCTTGTAATTGGAGGGATGCCATCTCTGGAATGTTGGTAATTGAGATCCCAGAACGCCATTTTCCCTTGGTCGAAACATCTCTCTGCTTGTGTGGTCATTTGTAAATAAAAACAAAGAAGGGGGGAAAAAAGTTGAATAATGGTTTTGACTTTTTTTTTCCCTCAGAAACTTTCTGCAGATCTTTCCTCGATAATTCACTTATGTTGGCTATGTCTGTCTTTTCCAAGATATGTTGGACGCCATTATTGGTGCGGTATTGTTGTTGGGAGATGCCATGGAAGACAAAGAGCAGATCTTTTCTGTATACCGCGAGACTTAAATTCGTTATCCTAATTGAAGTTTCTGCTTTTCGTCCTGCAATGGCAGCTAGCCATCTCTCTCGAGAAATGACTTGACAGATAACTGACCACAATACTGGTCACTCGCATTTAAATTGCGACGGTTCCCAAAGCTATATCAGATTTAATTGGCCAATCCTTTAAGCTTGAAATCTCCACTGTTTACTATCTAAACTATATGCTTTTAGCGGTGTTGTATGTCAACTTCTGCACTTGGTGGATGGACAAGATTTGGAAATTAGTGTGGGGGTTCACCAACTTTTAGCAGCAGATAGCTTATAGTGCTTTTTTTCGATACCAAAAACGGTTTCATAGTCACCCAATTTCAGAAAGACACGATATAGTGTATACACAATATACACTATATTATAGATAAGAAAGTTTTATTTGATCTGTAGTTAAATTAGCGTTTTCTATTTTGGCTTAGACGAGTTGCAAAATCTGACAAATTCCTGGTAGGATGCATGTGCATCAAATGGATAAAATGCTTGACCTCGCCAGAGTTAGAGAATTGTGCGAATCAAAAATAAAGGTGAAGTCAATGCATGAAGCGCCGTTACGATATGACCACTGAACACGTGATGTATATGCAGGGAGCATTCAGCTTCTAAAATGCATGAATATTCAGAACTTATAACACTTCTGACAAATGATGGTTTTGCCTTTCTTGCAAGTTTGACTTGATTTTCTGATTATTCATGATTATCAATTAATAGTACTAATTTGATGTTTTCTTTTTACTTTTAGGTAAGTTATGAAAATCCCTTTGGTGTTTCAAAATGCGAAGTTAAGTCGGTGTTTCGGTGTTTGTAAGTACATTAATTTATTAGCCGTAAGTTACCAAGAGTTATTGACTTTTGCAATTTGAACTCAAGTTTTTTTTTTAATCAACAGCATTAAGTATTCGTGTGGAAATAAGCGAGAGATAGTGAAATGCTAGGAATGATGAGTGTATCTCCTTTCGTGTGGGTTGTTGCGCAAACACTTGATTTATTAGGCCGATTAGCACCCATGTGAATAATCTCTTGATTAAACCCATTTGGAAAATTCCTCATGCATACGTTCCATGCATAATGAATGAATTAAGCAAGTGCTTTTTACTCTTAAGTGTAAATGATAACTTGACTAGAGAAATGTTTGCAACAGGATGCTTACTTTCCTGTCTGGGTTATGCATGCATCAGCAAGCACCAACCCGTTGAAACTATTATGACGAATACGGTGTTTTTCAGCTTTTTTTTGTACCCAAGGCACACCCAGATGAAACTTAAATTGTCATGGCACACAATAATATCTTTTCCAAATTTCTGGAGCATAATAATCCATGTGTTAAAATACTCAAAATATACAATAATAGCTTGGTAGTACGTAAATTGAAGTAATTTCAAGAATCTATATAAGGGTAAAAACATAGTGCTATCAGCGATTAAAAGAATGGCTTCATTCTAGAAAGATTCCTAAAGACAAACCTGCGATTTGCGATGCATCCGCACATAGTATAGCGGCGCTTCAAAGAATAGAGCATCACATGATTCTAGCAAGGAATCCAGGACACAAACTAGTTTGTCTTTTCTAGAATCATTCTTGATTTTAATGAGTTCTGAATGGTATCGAAAACAAGATGTTCGATTGCAATCATTGATTCCAGAATCATCCCAGATTTTTTCTAGAATGAAGCGATTATTTAGGGTACAAAATTAAATAATGAATTATAGTGCAGCTATTAGCAATTAAAGAATGGCTTCATTTTAGAATGATTCTGAAATCGAAAACAAGATGTTCGATTGCAATCATTGATTCCAGAATAATCCCAAATTCATTCTAGAATGAAGCGATTCTTTAGGGTATAAAAATAAACGATGAATTATAGTGCTATAGTGCTATTAGCAATTAAAGGATGGCTTCATTCTAGAATGATTCTGGAATCAACGATTGCAATCGAACATCATGTTTTCGATACCATTCACAAGTATTTAAAATCAAGAATAAGTCCTTCCAGCATTGTCTGCTGAATCTCTAAACCTCTATACTGCCAGTTTTTATCTAATCTAATCTGCTTACCTGAATTTCTGAAATGGCCATCTTGGAAAGCCCAAGACACATTCCCTCCCAGCGTGAGAGAACAGACCTTGAGCTTCAAGGGGGTGGTGGTGGGGGGTGCACTATCTCCATCTCGTGGTAAGTGGTCGTTGTTCTTCCTCAGGCCCCCCCCTTCTAATAATGACTTTGTTTTGGGACCCCACCTGTGGCCGGGGCAGCGTGGGCAGCGCCTTTTTAATATACACGTACATGTACATTCGAAACTTACTGCATTTCGTCCACCCACCAGGATTAGGCATTTTTTTTATATTATTAATATTGCAGAACGAACGGTACGAGACCGTTCCCAAAATCTTATTCCGTACGTGAGCCAAATGGGAGCAGCTGGCTTTTTCTTCCGCGGCGTTGCATTTTTATCGCTCTACTTACAACGGTTATTATCGTTATATTTTTTGAAATGACAATTTATATTTTCTTTCGTATGTGACACAGGGATGGGCGACGGGAATTCCTTCTTTTACTCCCATTTGGCCAACGTCGCGCTCAATCAAAGTTTTACTGTAATCTCTTTGGGAAGAAGGCCATGGAGACTTTCTTGTAATAAACTTAAAATTTCGAGGGTATATGTATATAGCTTACCAAGGGTACTTGCATTTATTATATTACTAGAGGGCACACTTTGCTAGGGAAATGCGATTCAACATAATATACATGCTTTCACATGGCCAGTTGTTAGTTATCACAAAAGTAAGGAAACACTCGACCAGGTATAAATGGGAAATTCCCTTTTAACATCATATTATATTGAAAAGTGCAAAAATTGGCTTCTGAAATGAGGTGTTATACAAGTATTTAGTTTAAAAGTGCAAACATTGGCATGTGGATTTTTCCAAGTTTTATCAATTTAAAGTCTCGAATCTTTGCTAGCTCTGTAATTTTTAATTCAGATATGATAAGGGAATAAATAACTATTTAAAATAGTAGTTTGTGTGATTCAAAGTTTAATTTAAGCTTGCCATTTGCTGAACATTGTAACTTAATTGTGTTCTGAAACAGATATTTCCACAAGAAATTGTTAGGGATGTTGTCATATCTTTTATTATATTGTTTTAAAATACTGGAAAAGTCAGGGAAATGGAAAATATCATTTCTGTGCGAACTCTCTTATATTTTTTTCTGGCTTTCTATTGGAATGAAGAATTGATTTAACTGTTGTAAAATGGCGATAAAGTCAGGAAGTTGAAAACGTCATTTCTGTGGGAACCCTGTTATACATACATATTTTACTATACATATAGTTTTCTGTTGGAATGAAGTATGATTTTCGTGTTTCTGTACGAGTATATGTACTCGTTTTATTTATTTCATCAGCCTCTTTCAAAATGTTAACCATTGCAGGTATTGGCTTTATGACCCTCATAAAAGCAATAGTTTTTTTGCGATCCAAGTGTATTTCACTGCCATGCGTTTCTACGTATTGCGTAATCCACCTCTTTTATCCGTTGTACTGGTAAAAATGGGCATTACAAAACGTACTGCGCTTTAAATCGCTATTTTTTTTACCTTTAGCCTGCCTTCGCAGCGTTAACTGACAGCAATGCTAAAATAGGATGTTCTATTCTGGGTTTATGGCCATTGCACCATGATCAATTTGATGAGTTTCAAATGCTTTTGGGCTGTTGCTCCGATACCAACTGTGAATACATTATTGTTGAGAGACCATTAAGATATGTCGTCTCGTGTTAACAGAAATTGATGAATGAACAGTATGCAAATTACATCATCAACTGCATCAAGTGGTTTTAACCGTCAGCGTCCCCTGGTGGCGTATGGACCTTTAGCATATTGCTTTTTACCCCAGAAGCTAACTTTGCCATCATTTAAAAGCATTTGACATTTTTATTAATTTTTTAAAAAGTTGATATAACAGTATACAAGTATTAAAAAACCTTTACTTGCTTATTTTTATATCTGTAATCCTTTGGAAAAATTGTATACTGTTTCTTGGATTGACAAGTACAAAGTGACCCTTGGTCAAAAAATGGGATGTTTTCAACTTGGACATGAACGTCTACGTGATGGGTTTTATGATTCAGTTTTATGCATGAAAACATTTTACTAAAAAATAGCGCGTAATAAATTGGAAGATTTGAAATGGCTTTTAAAACTTTGAAAGCCCTTGTGTTCTTGAAAGGCTAATCCTAGACTTATATAGCCAACTCGTGATCCTGGCAAATATTTTCTCGCTTTTCTAGCACCTTGTCTAATGTAATACCGACGGATTATGATTACAGAACAACAGAATGTGAATACTTCTTCAGTAGCAGGTGGTTTCTACCTTGGAATTGGTCGTTAGGAGCGTGTTTAAGGGGGGGTTAAAAGCCTTGCCAACGTCACCTTGCCTATTTCAAGCTCCCAAATAAATGACACTGCTTTCGGGTAACCCTACTTTTATTTTTCGAGAAATTTTTACTTAACATTTTTGTATGACAAAGCACGTTGTTTATGCCTTTGGATTCAACTTGCCCACCTTGTTTTCTCCTTTGCTGAACCTTCTTTGTTGCTTGAATTAGGTTTAACCATGGTTGCAACCATTCTTTTTGTCTTTTTAGTCAAGGACCTGGAAAACCTGAAATGGATAGATATGAAATAGTCAGGGAAAAGTCATTGAAAAAATGAGCTATAGAAATGGAAAATATCTTTTAATTTGAACATCGTTGGGTATTATAGTAATTCTTGCAAATACATGTAAGCAATTTTATAAGTTTGTTTTCACTAGTGATTTGATAAGATTGTAAAGTTGGTGTTGAAAAGCAGTTTAATTTTTTTGAGCTATCTGTGGTGGTCATTTTTAGTTTAAATTTTTTTTTGCTCCTTAATTCCTAAGTGATGAATGGTGTCCGCTTTCTGAATTGAAATCTAGGATTTGCCTCCTGGAAGGCTTTTGCTAAATCTTAATTATTGGCTCCTCTGACCCAAGCTGTCGTAATTTATTGAAAAGGTCACTGACTGAGTTCGTCTCGCCAGCACGTGGTGGGGGAAAGGTGACGTGCGCTGAATTTATCCTTAACTGACCAGTGCTGTCAAGTGCAAAGAAATAATTTTAACAGTGGAGATAAGCCGTTTCGTTTCCAAGTATGCCAGTTCCAGCTAAGGCTTTGCCTATTTATATGGTTGAAATGCCAATTTCTGCATATTGAAAGAAAAAAATCTGATGATCTTCATCGCAGTCTCCTAAGTCTACTAAAGCCCCGTTCTCACGGAGCCAATAAAGCCGCGACTTTTCTGTCACGATTGCAAACTCCATCGTGCGAACAGTTT
>JAQGCC010001085.1:0-26883 GCA_034698905.1 Xestoiulus laeticollis | reverse complement strand
AAAGGACACACTACCTAAGGTAATCTCGTTTAGCAGACTTAAACTAGTTTAACTTCATAGTGTGTCCAGGGTATAAGATAACATAGAATAGTTTAACGGAAAATACTTTTAATTACATTTTTCGCTTTCTTTAACTATATATATACAGACGTGTTGATGCATCCATATAGCCATCCGTATCACTATTGAGACCATATAGGAGAAAATACTCCACATGCAATTTTAAATGTTAAACAGGAAATTGTTTGTTTAATCTTGGATAATTTTATGTAACAACGCCGAAGGCCAATTTATAGTCATATGGATATTGATGATAATGAATGCAAGGGTTTGGTAAGATTTGACCTGGAAAGATCTTGAAGACAGGAAATTACGTTCGTAACAATTAATTTCGCCCATCATACAGGAGAACCAATGAAAACTGTCTCGGTGCAGTTAAAATGAGGTAGTCTGGTCATGGTCAAAGTGAACCAATGAACAAATAGAAGAAACTCGTCAAAAATTCGCCATGAATTATATGCTTAATTCATCAAATGCAACTATTTTAATCCATAAATGCGTGAGCAATTCCCTTTGATTGCATTATGAGCTGCATACTTAAAGGAAATAGGCGCAGTTAACGTCAATGGATGCGCCTTGATAAAATCGCATAGGGAAGGCTGTCTGAATACATCACCGCTCCGTAAATGCACGAGAAGTGAAAATGTCTTAGATTTAATCATTTGAAGTTTAAGTGAGAAAAAAATCCATAAATAGACTGAAGTGTGCGAGGAAAGGCTGATGTTAGGGCACATTTCGAGAGAGAGGCATCTCTGTATTAAAAAAGTGCCTATTTGCCCAGGCGAGGTTTATAATCGCATCATGATTTGCCAGCATTCATTTTCGATAAATGAATTTTCTTGCAGTCTGACAAGGATAAAAAATAATTCTTGTCATTCATTGTGCTCATTAAGAGAGTGCAATACTGGCACCCGCCGCATAAAATCGACAATCCTCTGACGGTAACAGTCATCCTTATAATTCAAAATAGGAAATTAAATGCCACCGGAGAGACTTGTGTATATTGGGTACAATGCGTTAAAAAGCGAGGATAAAAATACGAATGCAAACGACACTTGCGACAGTCAAATTTAATATAACTGTCATTCTTGCAATATGCAATCGATGTGTAATTTTGAACATTACGTTTCACTAAGAAAAAAACTAGCAAGGATTCGTGTTCATTGTCTATAGCAAAGTTTTCTTGTGTGCTAAAATAGTATTTAATGAGTAGTTTCATATGCCAAATTAAGCAGCTTGTATTCAGAAATAAATCAAGCATGTAATGTGTCAAATGAAACTGCGTGCTTAAATTTAGTTCAAATTGTATGCATTAGCTTAAAAACTGGACTCAAATTTATTACTCATGCACATACAATACAATGATTGGTACAATACTGTAAATATTAAGCGCTGGAAAAATGTCCTTGCAATTTTTTTTTCTAAAAAAATCAATTCCGAGATTTTTTTAACGTGGATAATGCATGCATGCATGCATGCAGACATATTATTATACATTGTACGTGTATATATTTACGTATACTATGCACAAGCAACCATTTAAGCAAATCTATTAAGTTTATACTCATGTTTATATTTCCCTCAAAGAGGCGATTAGCGGAAATTCTTTCATTAAGTGTCATTGATCCCATAGAAACAATGTTTGCCTTTTTCAAAAAATAAGTACAACATCTTGCATGAAATTCCTTTAAAATATAGCAAGATTATCTAAAGTTGATAATAAAAGTTATAATGAAGTTAGTCCTATATATAATCTTATAAAATAGCTTAGTAGGCCATACATGCCCTCACATGCGTTCATGCTTATTTCATGCTCATTAAACATATTTAATAAAATTTATTACCCAACAGCAAACAATTGAATTGAATGTGTTATGGGGGTGATGAAAGCGCATTTGCCATGGCAGAGGCTTTAAAAGATAGTAAAAGCTGGTGAGAGATGAATGTTGACATTTTCAATGTATTGTCAAAGAAGAGGTACATGTATATGATGTGGATTCAGTATAACCATGGAACTACATATTCGAAGCCTAAAATAAAAGCAGAGATATGATCATTAGAGAACCTTAAAAGAGCTTATAGTGCCAAACTAATGTATAGCTATAGGGAAAGTCCAAATTTATTAGACGTTCTATTTAATCATGATGCTTCACTCATTATTGACGTATTGGAACATTCTGCATAAGGTAGGTACTGTCCTCTTACCATACAACATTTATTTGCTGGCTGTAGGACACTTATTTTCTCGTCGATTACTATTTCGCAATACGTGTAGTATATACAGCATATTTATATACATGTATATATACCCGGAGAATTTTTTTCTATTGTTTTCTGGGGCCTTTATCTGTGAGAAAAACCCAGGGTCGACCAAAAGTCCTGAGACATATCCGGAGCAACCAAAATTCCTGAGACATACCCAAGGCCGGGTCAACCTAAATAAAACGAACCAAGGGGAAAAAATTCTCCAGGTAAATATGCATGTATCTCATATCGCATGGGGGTCGGTACATACTATAGTATCTGAAAATACAAACCTTAGTAGGAATTTATAATCAAAGTTCCTTCCGAGTGTAAATTCCTACTGATGTTTTTATTTTCATATATCAACCTCCCCCCGCGCGATATATATACGTAGATTTAAGGGACTTGTTGAGTTTGAAATTTAGCTTCATATACTATATAATGTACTTCAAAGCGAGTTCTTACCAGATCTACATAAATAGCTAATAAAAAATGGCTATATTGAAAACATAACTAATATTAAAATTCTAAGTGGAGGAATTGAATCTATGATGAATTTCTACAGACCAAGTAGTAACTGATCATCATTTTACAATCATACTCCAGAGATAATGCCATTTCGCATCATTGTTCTGATATCCTTTCGACCCTGATATTGACATAAAGAGATGAACTCCTCTGAGATATCATGATGTTTTCATGGATAGAATAAGCACTCAACTATGGAACAAGTTCGGCATTACCAATAATTGACATAACTTGTTCCCATTTCTTCAACTTATTTGCCTGCCTGAGTTTCTAGGCATCACAAAAAACACTCGAGGGATTTCTATGCAAAACCCACGTCCACAATTTTACGGGAAAAGCTCGGCAAGTGCACGCCGAAGCCGTTATTCTTCTTGACGAATTACTTGAAAATATTTCTTGACGTAAGACAATATTTGGCAATGCGTCTGAAGAGAAAAGTCCATGAAGAGGCAGCCACTTCAAGCAATGAATTTTGACAGGCAGACATATTTGCGAAAAACTTGAAAAGGGACTTTGCCAATATTCCGGCCTGTCAGTCAGCTAAATTCAGCTGAGGTCTGTTGATGAACAACTGCCGCAACGCCCCCTGCTAAATAGCCTTTGGAAGAATTTCCGGTATTGCCTTTGCTATTGAGGAATTTCATATTTCGACCGATATTCTTCAATTTCCACCGTCCGCAAAAAGTGGTTCGGCGCAGCAATTTTCATTCTTTCTTTTTCTCATCATGAACATGTCAGCAAGCCAGTTAGATAAGATAATACTGAAGTGTTAAGATAAACATTCAATGTCTGTTTTCCGAGAGATATACGCGTTCATTTTTCAACGGCAGTATAAGGCTATAGCCTATACCACAAGCGCTGTTTGTTTAGATCTGAGCATAATAAATAAAGTTGTACTCGCGCTATATAGTTTTTATAAGACCCGTTGTGGTTTATCAAGTGTATAACGGTTCACCCACAGATAGCGAAAACTTTGTCGAAGTGCCAATCTGGCAGCATTGCAAATCTTATAAATAGCAGATTAGTGAGGCAAATGCGCGACTGTGTTAGAATTAAAACCCAGCCAGGATTGAACTCAAGTAGAAAATCCGTATCTTCTGTTAAGGACTATATAAAGTACGATTAAGACATGATATTCATTTTTGCAAACAACCGGCCAAGGGAAATTCATTGGCCATGCCAATCTTAACATTCTCAAGATTGTGAATAATGAGATTTACGACTCGAGAATAGTGAGACAAACAATAGGACCGAATGACACCCCAATATCAAAGGAATATTATTCTATGGGACTCCATGACATGATCGAGTCCCTTAATTAATTAATATACATGTAAAGTCTATTACAGTATAAGCTCCCCCCCCCTCAAAATTTTTTTTAAAATCTTCAATTGGGAGAACAATGGAATGTTCCATGAACTCCAAATCTGCAATGGAGTTTCATATATAGTACAGTAGAGCCTGTCTAAAAGCATTTTGGTATGTTCTCTCTAAAATCATAAAATGTGCCGGTCCCGACATGGGACCCATGTATAAAATAACCTGTGCTGAAAGGATATCTTGTCTAAAAGCATATTTTTCGATGGTCCAAAAATATGCTTTTTAAGAGGTTCTTTGGTACAATGACATTTTTCACTAGGGTGACGATAATGTCGATTTTTATTGCGCAACAATAAATTTTGTCTTCTTTAAGAAACATCAGATCTATATACATTTCCTTTCACAAGATTGTTTTGTTGGCAATTTCTTCATCATTGGTTTGGATTGGCTACATGCACTTTTACTTGGCAGACTATACCTACTGGCACTGAATGTCGTTGAAAAGGATATCACATCATAAAAAACATTCGAGTGATTATAAGAATCCTGTTTTCTCTCTACCTAACCATCCTTCTGATCTTCAATTGGCTCCAGTATGCATTGTTCTTGACTTCCAGTACTTTACGGACAGCCCTTTCCAAGTGCTTTCATTGTTTTATGTATTTGCAACTGTAGATAAGATTACGACAATCTCCCATCAGGTACAATACAGAATGCCTCGAGTGCTTGTCAATAATTGGCCCATTTCGAGGGCTTACAGTTTGTAGGCATCGGCTTATACGTAGCAAATACAATCGGTTCGCCTTTTTTTACGAGTTCCTCTGGAAAACTGCTTTACTGAAGCTCGTTTTTGCAAGAAAAACTCGTACTGGCTCTAGGTTTTCCTCCGAGTAAATGGATGCCAAAACGGTAATTTGTGTGGCATTGTTATGTGCCTTGACAGTGCCCTCATTCAGCCACCAGCCTCTTAAAAATTTCGTAAGTTCAATATTTTGTTTGACAATGGAATTTAAGATGACAAAATCAGGGGATTAGGGGATAACGTTGCACGGAAAAGATGGGGGAAAATAAGAAAAAGAGCAATAATTTCGCCTTATTTTTAGGAAAATGAAGTAGAAGAAGCGGATAAGACACTTTATGACGTGTACAATGAAGGGGGCATCATTAATCCTAATGGATCAGCACTTATAGCAGAAGGATCATCATTTACTTTGAATGGCAAGGATTTCCACATTTTCAGTGGGGCTATTCACTACTTCAGGGTGGTGCCGGAATACTGGAGGGACCGAATTCGAAAATTAAAAGCTTCTGGATGCAACACGCTAGAAACGTACGTTGAACAATGCATTTATTCTAATTGCGAAGCAAAACGTATTATCTTTACTCGAGGGCTTTTCGAAATCCGGATTGAGAGGTTTGCACTGTCAAATGCAAAAATTTCCAGAAATCAGGTCGAAACAATCTTATCCACAATCTAACGATAACGGTATACAGGTACACCGATAAAAGCTCGAGTTCTATATCTGTAACGATCTGCTCTGAATAGTGTTTTAAAATATTAACATCACAATACATGGTTACAACACTTGTACCAACTTTAATTTTGAATACAACATTTTGAATGCACAGAAATCCTTCTAAAGCAAATATAGTCTAAATACTGGAAAACACGTACATATAAGCATGGCCATTTCTATATATATGTATAGAAATGATCATGTATTCTGTACTTTCCAAAGATAAACCTTTTACTGGCTGTAAAAACCATAGGCCTACAATATATACAAAATTACTCAATCTGAAAACAAGACTGATGTAGTGGCTTTCGTATCCCACCTTTCTTTAAACAAAACAAATCTATAGAATAAGAATATACATTATGTATAGTGTATATACATTACATAATATTTTGAATGTCATTCGCTACTTTATAGTACTAGAATACTCGTCGAAATAACATTTACTCAACGGTTAGCAAATATTTAACTTATACACAATTCCCTCATTATATGTTAATAAACTGCACTAAATATCCCTAAAACTATTCTATATTTGGAAAAAAACTTTTTTAATTGAAGTAATTTTTATTCCAAATTAGGCTTATTTTAATAATAATTATTTTTGTAATAAGCTTTGAAGTTTCTCATATGATTTTATACAACTACCACAAGCTTAATATATACTTGGGTTATATATAGAATATGATTGAAAAAAAAAATATTGAAAGATACCATACTGAAAGAAGAGAAAGAATTGGAAAGTTTCAGTTTCCAATTTTTTCATTATAAATCTTTCAATGCTTTTTCAATCATATTCTATATCCAAGTTTCTTATTGCATTTACATAAACATATACACATTTCTAAATCCAAATCAACCCTGGTATAATGTTGTACATTACATATAAAGCTTAATGAGACTAAGTGAACAAGCTCAACATATAGAACTACGAGTTTAATTTTTATGTTAATTCTTTATCGACCATCAAGTTTTAATGAGCGAATTATTAGTGTCAAGCTGTGTTAGGGCAATACTTCCAGCTTTATTTTAATTTGATGATGGACCGAAGTAGCTTACATTTTAGAATAACAAGCTTGCACCCCAATAGCCGATTTATTTATAAATAAATGCTTCGTGCAACAGTTTTACAGTTATATTTCAGACAAAAACGAGCTTCAAGATGTGAAGGCCCAATATTTATACGTTAGGAGAATTTGTGGCTTCTTCGTTCCAATGGGAAAAAATGCCATTAATATTCTCGAAACTTGTTTATCTACAATTCTGCGAAGAGAGATGCAAGTAAAAAAGGGCATAGATTGTAAGGGGTGGGTAAAATAATTGCCAAAAAGGATAAAAACAAGGAATTAATAAATTATCGGGCATTAATCTGCACAAGGAATACTGTTGGGGTAATTTCTCTCGCACCAAATGTAACACAAGTTGTCAAAAAAAAAAAAAAAACTAAAAAAAAACCTAAGCGAAATGAAAGTTGAATGATGGTTAATTTAATCTGGGAAATATTTACAGCAATACGGCAATAAATTTCACCAAAGTTCGCTCTCTCGCCTGGCCTCATTAACAATTCAGCTTAATAAAAACAATGCATGTGAAACACCTATGATCTCATATTTTAAATATACCTTGAAAGCTTAATTAAAAGAACGTTCTCTTATATGTAGGTCAATGAACGTTATAACCTATGCTTAGGAACCTTTTACATATGTGACGTCAAATGTCTAAGAAAAGGGCACTATTGTGAAATGCTGACCATTGTTAACGAGAACAGGAAAGAGATGGGAGTAAACCTTTGTTTACGTCAACATGCCGGTTTTCAGATTTAAGTTCTAAGCACGACAATAATGCCATCTTAATTCCCTTACAAAGCGCAAAAAGGATAATAGCCGACAAAATTAAGTGACTTCGTCATAGACACAGGGATCGTCCAACTATGAGATGTAAGTCGAAAATTAGTGGTTCTCAAAGTGGGAAAGTCCAGAGAATTGTTAAACCTCTAACTGTTATAGTAGGCTAATAATTAATAAGATCTAGTGGCACATATAGGGGAGATCGGGGCTAGTTGTACACAGGGGTAAGTTAACAAACGCTAAATTTTCGCGCCATTTACAACAGGAAGTTGACCAAAACGTCATAGTAGGTCTCCACCTATAGACAAGGTTGGTAGCCCTGTAGTTTCAAGTTTTTCCAATTGAAAGTTTTTGTGTTATGCACCTCAAAGTGAACTTCAGAATTTGTATATTATGCTTTCAGGATAACAGACAACCAGAAAGGTAAAAGCTTTGCATGCACATGTTTTAACATATATTTTGACAATATAATAGTTATAATTTTTTTTAAATTACTGCAAAGTGTTAGGGCTAAGAGACACTTTTTAAAAATTGAACGGACATGTGGGGTAAGAGGTCACAAAAATTAAGAGGCATGTTAACACAATGTGATAACTCCATTCTCGCAGCGGAAATTTAAATGCTGCAGACAAACACAAAATCAAACATACAATTTCTAATGAATTTTGGTCACTGAATGCAAAAAATGAAGTCAACATTTTAATATCACATGATTAAAAAGATATTGACTAAAATTATGGCAAATGTGACAAGGCGTATTTTCATGGTTTTGAGCTAAAATAATTAGTCAGGGTGCAAATTTTGTGCTATCAAAGCTGATGCATGCTATAATTATAGTTGGTATGCAGATACATGTACATATTATATTCCCTGACGCTATTAACATACCGTGACAACTTGCCCTGACTACTGTGACAACCTGCCATGGCGATCATCAATTCAGTTTCTTTAAAACACGAATAACAACCTTAAAATTAAATAAATAAAAAAATATTGGAATCGGTTATCCAAGAGTTTCTTTATTACTAGGTAATTTCGGTTTTTACTAAATGTGTTTAATATTGAAATTAAAAATGAATATATATATATTTTTTTGTAACGACTAGCCCCGGTCTTCCCTACCGTATTGTAGGAGTTAATAAATGGTCGCAAAATGGTTAAAAAACCCTGGTATACAATGTAATGTACAGTGAGTAATACTGTATGTCTTGCCCTCTTGAGTATACATTCAAAACAGCATTAGGTAGGATTTGAGTAGGATAGGCGAGGATTTCATTAAACTTATTGTTTGCCTTACACGCAATATTATACGTCACATTCTTGGTTGGTGAGATTTGTAGACATTAACCTTTTTAAAGTTGGTTTAGAAATTTCAATCGAAATGCTGTAGAGCATTGTCAAATTAGCGTAATATGTGCATTTGTGATTTCTTTATTGTATAATGCAAGCTTGCAAAGTTGAATGGTAATATTGCATGCAGGAAACTTCGTTGGATTTTAATTTAGGTTCATGCTAAACTGTGAAACGGTTTGGTTACGTTTGGTAAAAAGGATTTTAAGTTTCGTAATGTAGTTTTTATTTTATAGCTATAAACATCTGAAAATATGGGTTGGATGATGACTTGGTGCTCACAGTATATGCTTCACCCTGCATATTACTTGATAAGTACCCTTAATTTTTTACAGCTCGAATATGTGCTCGTACATATATTATCAGAATGAAACTAGTTTTTCATATAAAGTGCACTTGAAAAAGAAAATGTAAAACAATACAACTTTATACATAATATTCATGATAAAAAGTAATGATCATATGATTATTACTTTTAAAATTAATACATATTTAAAACATTCTTAATTTTATTTTCCATACATACACAATATACTATGTGCATTTACAGGGTGAACCAAAAGTCCCCACCACACCACTTTTTTTTTCTTAAATCTTTGTTATGAAAATTCTGTTAATGCGGTTAAATAGGAAGTCGTGTGTGTTCTATCCACTGATGTTGTTAGATTTTAGCTTTAGCCATTTTTCATAGAAACACGAATTATAACATATTAGCCGCAACGTTTAACACAAAATGCCGTTATAGAATAAGGAAGAGAATGTTATGTTAATATGAAATTAATTGTTTTCGTCTTCATTAGCAATTTTTTAAAGTTGTTGCAATATTTTTAATAATTTAGGGAAACTCCAAATAGTACGTAGCTACACAGCACCACAGTGGTGTACTGCAGTAAAGTGACTCAAATTGTAATGTCGGAGCTTATTGCACTGAAAACTTGTTTACAATGTTCTTAAACTGGCAACTTTAACTGAGTCAGACACACTTATTTCTTCTTAAAGCAAAAAGCATTTTTGGATCAAAATGAGCAAAAATGTAGTTCGATTATAATTATATACTTGTACATGAATGAATTGACATGAAAATGCATATACATGTAATGTATATAGGCCTACAAAGTAAGTTTCAATTCCGGGAAATATTCCGTGAATAAATTTCGTGAATAATCATGAAAAATTATAGAATTGACATTTGGTCTAAAGATCACTTGGCTGGTGATTAATGCTCATTGTTCTTAGATTACATGCACATAATGCTCGAACTTCGGATATACAATTTTTACCATATTAGCTGATGATCAAAACAAACTCGAAATGAATCGGAAGAAGATATAATGTATAGTAATGATATTTTTTTTCTTTAAAAAAAATATAAAAAGTATAAGATCGCAATTGCATAATAAGTTGAAGTGTTAATAAATAATGCAAGCTTCCATTTCACACCTACATATCCTTATACAGAAATTTTAACATTAATTTATTGCTTTGGGAATTTAACGATAAAATATTGACGTCACATAGGCCTATGGACGGGTTCCTTACCATAATTCTTGCATAATAAATTGCCCTAGAATACCATTACTTTAGGCCAGGTTCTCCATTACTCCCCATGTACTTAACTGGTGCCTCAATTAAATTAAAATCATTAGGTTTATTTAGAGCAAATCAAAACACGATGGCGATGGCAAATTTGGCCTGGAAAAAGAGCTGTTCCCATGTGAACCTCATTTGTAGCCATAGTTACAGCTCCAGGAATAATATTAACAAAGTAGAGGTCGAAAGTGTCACTTTTACGCTTTTAGTGAACGCGTTTCAGTGCTTCCTAATTCCCTTTATAGGAAAAATAATCGGCGTAAAGAGCCTTGGGAATCATTTTGTTTGAATTTGCTTTTTTTACAGCTATGTGGCATGGAATCTTCACGAAGAACAGCCGGGAAAGTTCAACTTTCAAGACAATTTGGATATTAGGTAATACTTATTTAGTCACAATTATAATAAAGTACATAATCACATGAAAGCACGATAAAAGTATTACAAGAGTGGTCATAAATAATTGTTAATCTAATTTATGAAGATAAAGTACATAGTAGGTCAATTGCATTTAAATATATTCCGCAACAGCATTGTGTAAAACATGTACATTATAGCAAGCATCAAATAACAATGTTCACTTTATCTTTTCCGTATACATGTATAACAGTAAATAATTTTAAAGATAAAATTGACAATGCCCAAATTTGTAAGATTTTCTTAATTTTTGTAGGTCGTATCTTGAGATCGCCAGAGAAGAAGACTTGTTTGTGATTTTAAGGCCCGGACCATATATTTGTTCAGAATGGGAATTTGGTGGATTACCAAGGTAAGCACTATACCCATTACGATACAATATATAAGCTAAATTTTCCAAGAGTTATCATATAATATTATTGAGTTTGCTGATAAGTTACGGTCAATATTGATTTGATCAACCTCAAACGACTACGTTTGCACATGTAAGGCTGACAAAATTTCATTAGCTAGACTTGTTTCCTGCAGAGATTCCCGAATAATCTCCCTGCTATCAATTTGGAAACATGATTAAATCAGAGATATCACTATCAGTATTTATCTTAAAGTAGAATCGGAAAATCTTCGATATCGTATTCTAGCCTGTCCAAGATGGGATATAGGGAACAACAAAAACCAAACTCGAAAAGTTGCTTTATCTGGAAAGCTCGCACTGTCCCACCTGACATCTCTGACATGTCATCTTTGCAAAAATGCGAGAAAGGTTATTGTGCAGAAGAGCAATTGGTAGTGCGGTTTTGTGGGCACGTATTCCTCGTCCCCATCGTGCTGATGCAGCCCACCCTCCCAACCATCCCATTCGCATGCACGTTTCTTATCAGTTTACCCCCAGACACTAAGAAATTTCCGAAGACGACGATGCTCGTTTCATAAAAATCTGCCCATTAACTCTTAGCACAAACCTAATGGATTTAAAGGCAGATGAATGTGTCATTTCTACTCTTATCGCTTATGCGCACATGCCACTTTGATATAAGGGGCCTGGTTCAGGCGCCCCCTTTCTCCAATTTCCAGACAAGAAAACAGGTCCGCGATAGCAACGCATTGCCATTAGAAGCCCCATTAGTACGTATTACGCGTATTACCATATGGGAATTACGAACGCATTGACCAAACGATTACCATGTTGCTATACAAAATCCAACGGACTGATAGAAAATGACCATGCATCCATCTCTGTCTACAGGGTCTATTCTTTCACCCTCTGTGCACCTATACGTTTGTTACGGCCAAATTCGTATACATGTGGCAATTTCTGGCGAAATGTATAGTGAGTGATTATGCGAGATTAAAAATCTAAGAAACTATACGTCAATTTGTTTGTAGACGTTGTTAACGAACACGAATTATATATGGGTCATTCGTTTTATGTTTTGAGGATAACTTTAAATGGCCATGCAGACCGTATTTTTTGTTATTGTTGATACAATTGCTTTTAGTCGTGTTCAGCACCTCCATTTTAGTGTCGTGGTTTTTGGTTTGTCTTATCAGGAGAGCCATCCACGTATCCCTGGATTAAAAAGCTAGGACGTGGTCATTACAAATTTTAATGGTAAAATACAAATTTGTTTTTAACACGTGCATCTGATAAACGAAATAATGAAAACATTTGTTAGAGTTGAGCACGCCTGTACCATTTTTAGTATTACGTGAGGAACCATCTCAAACATTTCTAAAACTATACTGGAAATTTTCAGGATACAATTGAGTTAGAAACTGCTTAAAACTAATCTATTCCACGATGGATTGAACTAGAAAAAATGTGCATCTGTAATAATTACTTCAGCTAATTTCTACATTCCCTGTGGAAAAGCAAGGAGTTTCTAAGTATCCATGCTTTTAAAAGTAACATGCATTTTGGTATGTGGAGCTATTATAGTGTAACTCGTACAAATCCAAATTGAATTTTGTGTCACATTGCAAAATAAATTATTTTAAATCAAATTGGCCGACAAATAAGACGTACTGCACATGCACATTAGAATATTGCAGTAATATTACAGTTATATGTGGTTATTCAAGCATATATATTATACCAAATATGATTGTTGAAAATAATAATATAATTAACAAATATTTTCCTAGTATTCAAACAATAGGGGTATACATGTATATAAATTCTGGTTAAATTTATTTGCATAGATGGACCAATTAATTTTACTTCGTGAAGTGATCTGTAGGCCTATTTGAACGGTGTGCATTAACATAATGTACTGTATATATGATAAAGTTTATTTCGATGGCTTTAAATATAAATGCAATGGAATTAAAAAAAAATATATCAACTAAAGTTAAAATCTCAATTAATATAAAATCTTCATTGTTTTAAATTCACCAACAAAACCAAAACAATTTTTCTCTGAAGAACATAACTTTCATAAACTATATTTTGAAATAACGTGTGTAAGATTTACACATGGAATTCTCCGCAACGTATTTTTATCAAACAGATGACGTTTATATTTTTTTTTAACTTAAATTCTACCTATTTAGATAACGTGACGTACGCGAATTGTATGAAGAGATGCTTTTCTTATCAAGTGAGCAATATGCATGCATAAACGATTATGAAAAAAAAATATTGTGAGAGTGACTAACGTTGTAGCAACCCCTATGCAAATCAGGAAAATGCAACCGTGGCAAGCCGCACAAGAACTAAAGGAAATTACGAAAAATCGATCAAGAATTGATAATCAATTACACGATTTCTTATTTACAGTTGGTTGCTGCGAAATCCTGACATTAAACTGCGGACGTCAGATGCAACTTACGAAGCTGCCATCCAAGCGTTTTATGAACAACTTTTCCCTTTGGTGGCAGACTTACAGGTAGGTGTAATATCAATATTTTGTTATCTATCTGTACTCGCCTATTGCAGATCACTGGATCGAAGCCTACTTTGCCTACTGTAGTTTTTCAGTGGTTCGACTATTTTTACTGTAAAACTTATATACAGAGATGAAATTATAATATAACGATGCATTAATATTGATTTTTATATTACTTATGGGCGTTAATAATAAAGAACATTAGGGTAATGATGCAGTTTAAAATATATGTAATTAAACGCTTATAGAAAGAAATTGGAGACCAGTTTGGTCTATGTCTTGACTTTGGATGTTTAGTTACACATTAGAATGTTTTTCCACATTTACCATTACATTTACTTCACTATATATGTACATATAGAACTGTCAAATATTCAACAAATATAGAAGCATCTTTATAGGGCTTAATTGTTATTATGATTCAATTCAATTTAACTCAGTACCCTACAGTCAGCAAACAAATACCATTTGGTGATGGGGGGGGGGGCTCGTACCTATTTTCAGGACAATTCTCTTAAGTCAGTAGCGACTAACCCATCATCATTGTTAAATTGAATTTGAAATGAGTTAATGCTATGACTAGGAAGATTATTCCATCGTCTAATCGCATGCAAAAAAATGACCAATAGTAAGCATTCGTTTTTGCACGAAGCTCCGTCATTGTTTTAGATTAATGCATCTAAATGCATCATTATATGATTAATGCATTTTCTGTAAAACTATATATATTTTGAGTTTGTTGTCGCTAACTTTTTTATATATAGGCTACCCGGAGAATTTTTTTTTTGTTTTCTTGGGTTTTTATTTGTGAGAAAAACCCGGGGTCAACCAAAATTCCTGAGACATACCCAGGATCGACCAATAGTCCTGAGACATACCCGGGGTCGCCTAAAAGTCCTGAGACAAATCTGCTTCGACTGTATACTCTTAATTCCCATTAAAAATTCTGGCACTTTGCCCCCTGCCACATGGCATATACTACATGCTGACTGCAGGGTAAGGAATTGAATTGAGACATACCCGGGGCAACCAAAATTTCTGAGACATACCCAAGTGTCATAAATAATAAAACTAAATCAAGGGGAAAAAATTCTCCTGATATATGTATCTCATATCGCACGGGGGTCGGTATATATCTCAAAATAAAACCTTCCCCCGTACTTGCGATATACAATGTATATACTTATTTCGCGAATTTCCATAATACAAGTTTTTCAGGAACTCGTATACATGAATGATGTTAAACGAGATCCAATTAATCCTACAATTTAAATTACCTATAAGCAACAAGACTAAGTGTTTATCGCTACGAGGATAAACTAAAGCATCTTTTGAGTTAATCGTTATACTTCCACTTTAAAGTCCATTATTATTAAGAGTAACGCATAAAAACAACACGAATTAAGACCTATAAAACCTATAGCTTATCCGTTTCCGGCATGGAATGAAATAAAATAAAATTCCTTGTACAACAGGCCATAACCATGAGATAGATGCAGGTCTATAAATGTTAATAAGCTCCAGTCCTGCACCATACGCATGCATGCAAAGATGCAGATAAAGCCAATTTGGGAATCTCCCTTTTTTAATTTATTTTTATCCGCATTCTTATGCCTTGCAATTATTTTTAGTTGGCACGAAATAGGCCACCGATGAATTGTTGCTAGTTTATAGCAAATGCATTCGCCATTGCAAGCCTAACAGCGCAAAACCTTTACCAAATAACCCCACCAATCAGATTTCTATCCTGTACGAACTATGAAGGGTATAACATGGTATGCATGAGGGCATTACCATCTTCAACGAGGAAACTTCATTTAAACTTGCTCCATCAGGGACTATGTTAGTGGAATACGCTTTTTAATTGGCAGTCAACACACATGAACAACGTCTCATTAAGGATCGCCTATTAAGCGCCAATCAATTGAAGGAAATGATAGGGAATATAAGACTGCCACTATTTATGTGAGAATATTTGAAAAAAATACAATTAGAGGGTACTTTTATAGTGTTTTTTCATCGGATAAGATGCTCATAAACTCTTAACATCAAATGCAGCATTTTGAAAATTAGGAAAATGATTGCGATTTATTTATAAAACAAAAATTAGAATCATTGTTCTGTTTCAGAGAAAATTTGTCAACGTCTTTATTGGCACTTAAATCAGGTACCATTCATTTATCCACAAAGCTATTCGCATAAAAATTATTCTGCACGATCAAATAGGCTGGAACAATTAATAAAACTGACATATACCCAGAAATTTTAAGATGGTTGCCAACACCTAATACCGAAGCTTAACATGCTCAACAAGTAGTGTGCAGGGCAAAATTTATATTAAATTGTGATTTGGGAAAATGCTGTATTTTTGTTAAAATCTAAAGGCTTTTAGCATGAACATACTGTATATATAAATACGAAGTTCACAACTTAAAAAAGAAAAAAAAAGACACCATTCTGCAGTAGAGAAAAAACTGAATATACATGTACTTCTACTATATCAGGGTACGTGTTAAACTCATGGTTCACAGTGTCTGGTGCGATGGCTCACAGACCCACCCTGTGAAGATGTTTTTAATTGCTTAGTTCATATTCAGAACTTTCTACATATCGAAGTGGCACGTGGCTAAAGAAGGTTATACACCCCTTCTAGGCTTATATATTATTTGTTGATCAAAACTTACATCGTTTACCACAACACCTTTATCATTAAGTTAGGATTGCCATCTTTTGCAGAAAGGGTCTACGTCCTCTCTAGGCACTTCTGGATTCTATGGCAGGGCAATGCCTTCCAGAATGGCAAAAAGCTATTAGTGTTTGCCTACCTTCAGGAAACGCATGCTATGCTTTTGCTTCCTTCACCAAATCTCGGGGATTTACACATGCACAACAGTCAATAACACCCAGCTAATAAAATCATTAATTGAAAAGCCTTCTAAATTAGGATGGCCCAAGAACCTGTAGAGGCAAATGGCAAATCTCTGACACCATGTATAAATGCAAATGGTGAAGTGTACAGAAAAAAAGCATTTCAGCCAATAAAAGACCCCCAACGTTGTTTTTTTCTGCAATTTCCTAAGCATGCTTCATCTAATTTCAATAAGAGAAAGCTTTGCCAGAGTCGATGTAAGGATGTTCGCCTTTCTGGAGGATGTTGGCAAATCGAAGATGACGGCAAAATGAGCAAAAAGATAGTTGTCATTAAAAAAAAGTCCTCGGCGTGTATCGGAAAATCTGCCTCCTATGATGATCATCGTGCTTGCCAAAGCAAATCACCTGTACGTGACAAGAGCCTGAAATCGGGTCATCAGGGGGAAAGGTTATTGCGTTAATGGTTGCGTGGGGGGATAGATACGCCGTGGCGCACTTTTCACTAAAAAAAATAAAAAAGTGGAATATGTGCACTCGCACACAAAAATCATGAGGCTTGGGTAAGGGTATTATAGTTAGAAACAAAGGGATCTGCCCATAGCGCAAAATTGGCATTAGCATCCTGGATCGATATGTATAGGCCTACTCTTGAAATTTCATCATGTCTTTCATAACGTACAATGTATATGTATAATACAGCAAACTTTATTCACATGATAGAAAAGAAAAAGTTGAGGTTGTCACGCTGTTCAGAACGTTCATATAAAGAAAAAATGGGATGCAGAAAAGAAAAATACAAATGACCAATTTTTTTAAATCAAATTTTCTTTACTCTTCCCATAAAAATGAGGCTTTTAATACTTGTTTATGACAATTAAGCTTAGGTAAATTGCGGACAATGTTGTCCTCAAAATTAAAATTATGACTTTTCGGAGTTGTCGGCACGGTAGTTTGTAATTTCTGATAATATCCAATTGTAGTATACAGAGTGTATCGAAAGTCAGCTGGGAAATTTTCAGGGGTTGTAGCAAAGGGTAATTGGATCCTTCAAGTATGTAAATACCAAATAAACACGTGGGCGCAAATGTCACTTTAACATAATAAATCGAATTCTCCCCTGCTGCACTTTAGTTAATTCATTAAGAAAAAAGGTTGGTGAAAATACTGTCAGACACTGAAATTCTTTTGATAAATGCACTAAATCAACATGGGCTACATGTATAATATGCACGCATGTATCATGAAAATGCCCATGTTTTCAATATTATATGCTCATCAAATGTAAAATTATGGAAGAAAATCAAATTAAATTTACAGGGTATTAACCCCTAGCTAACCTATCCGAATCCTTTTTTATGATATAACCAACCTTAATTCTTAAAGATTTAAAACAAAATTTGAGAATCGGCTATATTACCATTATTCTAAATTGAAATTACATAACATATTGAGGATGCGCGTGCATTTACATACTATTTCGTTTTCTCGAATGAAAACTACTACTCTGGGAAATGGAGGAAAAAAAAGTCGGCATAACAACACTACATCTAAAATAATAGTTTAATGCGTATTCTATAAAGTTAAATTTATTTCTGTCATTACACAAAGAAAGTAGAGCATTTTGAAATTTGTAGAGGAAGTCCAAGTCATAAAATTTTCGGACGACATGTGTCACGTTGATTTATATCCGGCATACATTTATAGTATCGTGCAGTTTATATAGTAGTTGAATTAAGTTGTCATGTGTTCCATCATTTAAATGGTATCGATACGGGTATACTGCATAGGTCTCAGGGAAAAACTTATGTGACCTCATTTTATTTACTTTTATTTAAATTGGGATATCATAAGATGGTTTGAACGATGTTTATTTTTCTTAGAAAATACAACGAAATATCTCATTGCATGAGAAAAGAAACCTAAATTTTAGATTTAAACTCGTTCACAGCATCCGTAAAATGCACAAAAAATGACATTTTGATTCTCAAGCTGAGTCTACTGCAAATACATATATGAAACAGGAAAAAAATTCTAAATATTATCATTTAACTTCGCTGACTTTCCAGTTTTTAAAACAAATTTCTCTAGCCATCTGATCAAGAGTTGTGTAAAGATACCACTCCACATGAGAGAAGTTGGAAGAGAAATTCACGAAAGCGCTGCTCTCAGGCTCTATAGCCAAAAAACTTCCCCAAGTACTCTCCAAGCCCTTTCCACTACAGCAAGTTTCTGGAGAGCATTCAAAATGGCGTCATATAGAAGACCGGTGGTAATCTTCACTGTAACAAATGAAGACGTAAAAATATAGCATACAGTTCAATGTATTAAGTCTCAAAGTTAGTATATTCTTAAAGAAAATTTGTTGGTATAAACTATTTAGTTGTTACGTACCCATACCCTTTATACTTCAAGTAAGTACCTCGAAGTAAACGGCAATTAGATAATTAGAAAAATAAAAATAATTAATATAATATTTATTTAATATTCCTACAACCAATTTATGGACATTTTGGGAACCAGTTTACGAAAGCTACTCTCAAAATTCAAACTCAGTTCGACTTTGGAAAGCTACTATCAGAGAGGGCAAGGGGCGTGTCTCCACCAGTGAGCTAGTAGAAACATGATGGCTGTCAGACAGTTACTGGCTGATTTCAGAAAGCAAGTCTCAAAAGCGTTTCCACATGTTGAGAGAAACAGCTCTCGAAAGGTTCTTTTCTATATTTCCTCTTATGTAGAGAGGCACCTTTAGAGCGCAATTTACAATGATCTTGAAATGACCACCTTTGCTTCATCTTAGCATCAAAAAAAATTCTATTAAATACTGTGATATCTTAATTACAAATCATAACTAATTAAACTAAATTTTTAATTAGGAGATATGCGAGCTTTGGCTAAAGACGTATGAGAAATTTAGCGATTTTCATTTATATAAAATGACGTTAATGAGTGAAAAGGGGTTCCCGCATTTTTATACACTGTGGGCCAAAAGTCACTGTCACTTTGTTTTGTTTTTTAAATCTTATAGTTATGAAAATTCTGTTAATGCAATTAAATAGGAAGTAATGTGTGATCTATCCACTGAAGTCCACTGATCCACGCATACATGGAATGACGTCGATAGTGTTAACAAAATGATAAAATATAGTGCTGTCGATAGCATAGCGCATTACACTACTAAGCACAATCTCCTTATTATAAAAAAAAGAACTAAAACGATACACTGTTACCGATTTACAATTGCATAGACCTTGAAATGATATTCCAATGTCAAAAACTATAAACCACACACTAACGCTTGTTAAAATAATTTAAAATAAGAGGCCTCCTGTTTTTACAAAATAAAAATTAATATTTCTATTAAAATATTTTGAAAAAAAAATATATTAGAAAAGCAACTATGCGTATCTTGGATATGTTTTTAGTAAAAAAATCTATTTCCACATCCGGTTTACTATAGTAAACTATAATTTGAGTATTTATTACATTTTAAAAATGCCCGTGGTAATTAATGCATTTATAAAGAGAAGATCCACACTCTGCATGAAGCTATTTTATGTAGGTTTTAACCAAACATGTATTGAATCACAATGCATAGGTAAAAATACTTCATTTGGCACTATACTTTAGCTAGCACTGACTGTTACATGCATTATATATAAGTGAAACGTGTGGGCTGGCTTTTATATTTCGCATGAAATAAAAGACGTGAAAAAAGTCCATTACATTTTATTGCTTTCGTTGATTTAAAAGAAATAAAAAACGCCATTGCGTAATTCCTAAGATATCTCATTTACATGCATCTCGTTTATGGCTAGAGTTTTCCAATTGGACACGTGTAAAATTGAATTTAAAGCGAATACAATAAACTTAAAATGGATTTTGGCGGTGTTTTGCCGAGTTTAGCTCAATCAACAACACGAAACACTACATCATATTCAATTTATCAAAAAAAAGTAAAACAGCTTATCACTGCAGCCTAAGAAAGACTTTGCATGTGCCATCCATCACTTTAACTTATCGTTTCATTGGGAAATTCAATATTATTTTTCGTCCTTTATTTCTTATTTTTTATGTGTAGTTCGCTGTTTGAAAATCCGATAAGTCGCAACTCAAAACGAAACTGTGAAAAGAAAATCTTTGGCGCCGCCTTGATTCATAATAAATAAATTCCCGGTTGAGAATTTCGCGAAAAAAAGTATTTTGGGTATGTTTTCCAATATGTATACTCTTCCCCTGTTACTAGACGCTAATGGATTGTTCATGTCCCCACATATCCAAGAAAAACATCTAAAATGCCAATAATATAATCAGAAGTAGGTTAAACCAAGCTAAAATACTATATGTGCTGCAATTTCGCGTGCATATTCCTAAAGCGTTTACTTGATCGCTATATATTTAAGATTTAAAACTGTCGTCATAACCTGATATTGTACCTCTAAAAAACTCAATTTTTAGAAGAAAAATCACGAAATGCCTTTGAATGAAATCCTGAGATAAACTTTCATTCCTAATTGAATGCAATATTGTTATACGTATACTGATGTCTTACCTCATGTACATGTAAGAAGTAGTTGATTTCTTTCATTGCTAACTATACGTACATCTCCTCTTGGGTAATAGGGGCCTATTCATGCCTAATATGTTCAATTGACTTAAAATAGGCATATAACTAAGTGTATAATCGTGTATACATATAAAACCTATTATCAGATATATGGAAGCCTATAATCCATTCAATACGTTGATTTTAAGCATAGCAATAATCACAGTTGCAATTTAATTAATGCAAATGTGTTTATTTATTCTGTAGTTCACGAATGGAGGACCAATCATAGCGGTTCAGGTGGAAAATGAGTATGGATCTTTTGGAGTGGATGATCAAGATTACTTGCAGTTTTTAAAAGGGGTAAACAACTTTGACCACAAAGCATTTGAAAGATATATAGTCTCTTTACATACGTCACATCTCAATGCGAACATTTCCATTCTAATATTGCTTAATTACAGCTTATGGAAAACCTTGGAATAGTGGAATTATTCGTCACATCTGATTCTTGCGGAAGTGATGAGTGCAGGCAACATGGCAGTTTACCTGGAGGTAAAAATATCCATTAACAAAATTAATGGTTTCAAATAGCAAAATGCTGTTAATTTATTAATAGGATTATTAGAGAGATGGAGGACACATTTCACACTAGGCCTTGCCAACGGCAAGAAGTGCATGTTCCCACAAAAGACTAAAGTCGGTCAGATTTTCAAATGGCATATGTCATCCAAACGTTTCCAACTGCATTAAGCGGAAGTTAAAGGCAAAGTCAGACAGATAGTGGTTATAGGCCTATACGTACCACTTCTCCGAACATAACACGAGAGTGGAAATCCAAACTGCCCGAATCACGTGGAGACATCTTTTAACAAAAATCGAAACTTCAGAGAAATTGCATTTTAAAAGTCAGCAATATTTCATATTTTTAATTCTTTGTCATAAATTACTGCTTTCTTATCACAGTGTTCCAGCAGTTCCAGCATCTGTTATTGTTCCCACTATCTATACATGTAAATGTATACTATACATTGTAGATGACTTTCCACCTGACATGCTTTAACATTTTTACTGGTACATTTTTACATGCAATCAGAAAACAAGCGATTAAACAAGATCACCTATACATGTACAATTTGTATAACAAGCACAACATACATGCACTAACTTTGCAAACTAACTTGTGCATGATAGGATTTCTTTAACCAACAATAGCAGATAGAGTCTATACATTATTTATCATACATGTACAGCGCCAAAAATGCCACACACAAAAAGAAGTGCAGCATCCGTAATCCGACCCTGTGATAATGCGACACACTCAGTAATTTGATATTATCCGAATGAAAACAAATTTTGTTTCTTAATACAATGGCTTGAATTTCTGGCAATTGAAATATAAATCATCCTTAGACGTTTGTTTGTTGTGTTTATCGTTACAAAACAAACTATTACATTACAGAGTTTGTCAGCGCAAGAATGCAATATTATTGGCGAGAACAATTTTTATCAATAATAAAGCACTGTACGGTGCATATATATCCTCAATCTATTCCGCTAATCCGACGTTTTTTTTATAATCCGACATTCACCTGGTTTCACTCATCTGGTGTCGGATTTCCAAGACCGCACTGTACGTCTATTGTTTAAAAACGTGATTTAAATATAGGCATAGCATGACTTCATCATAAAAAATTTCGTACTATTGAATTGTTGCAGTTATAAGGGTACTTATATTTTAGATCATATATATAATTAGTATCTAAAGGCGGAATTAATAGTCGTCGAATAAGTAACAATTGTATACCAAATGTATATAAATAAATACTACTTCGACGACTATGAATTCCAGTCTTGGCCAATAAAGCGATAACATGAATAATGCTGAATATCTTTCTCAAAGTTGATAAAAAATAAACTTAAAAGCGAGAGATTTCATCCAAAAGAGATTGAAACGCTCTGAAACGCAGATTTCATTCAAAGATGATAAATTTGCAATGAATATGATTGTCGAGTTACAATTGTACTTCAAAATAAGCAATTTCCTGAATCATATGCAAGACGTTAAGCACAAAGTTTTTTTTTCCTTCAGTGCTTATGACTACCAACTTTAACAGTAATCCCGATTACGAATTGGATCGCTTAGAAAGATTGCAACCTGGACGTCCATTGATGGTCATGGAATTCTGGACGGGCTGGTATGACATCTGGGGAGAAAGGCATAATACTGTAGATGTCGACAGTGAGTTTAGTTGGTTGTGATTTTTCCAAATAATCCACCAATTTTTGAAATGTTTTATACTGCAAATGGATAATCTCGCTTTTGTTGTTATTTCCCACGTGCAGCTTATACCGAATTAGTTACTGAAATTCTGAATAGAAATGCATCACTAAGCTTCTACATGTTTCATGGTGGCTCTAATTTTGGTTTCACCAATGGAGCAAATGCGGATTCTGTTGATATCGGAGTTTATCTGCCCATAGTTTCCAGTTATGGTAAGCCTTCACAAATAACCCTGCTTGAAAAGATAAGCGGCAGGTTTTGTTATTATATATCAGTTATTACTGGTTCCGGCCAGCGTTTTTCCCATCTTTTCATCGAATTCAATCATTCGTCAAACCTTTTAAATGTTTGTAATCCACAACGAAAACTAACCAAAGTTTCATTCGAAATTTGGCAGACTATGATTCACCTTTAACAGAGGCAGGCGACTACACTCCTAAATACAATAAGACCAAGGAACTCATTTTGAACTACAGCCAAGGTCATAGAGTATTAATCAAGGCTTGCCAATTAATAAATTATAATCACGTTATAACAATAAATTTAATTTACAGGTCGCCTGTGGGATGTGACTTTACCAGATCCACCTCCAGAATCTCCAAAAGCTGCTTACGGTAAGCTCTTCTAAAGTAAAAATTCCAGATTCACTCATTGTGCAAATCAATGTCATTTGCAAAAAATATACATGATTATAAATGCTTCATAATCCCTAAGTTTTTAATTAGTATTAAGCGTCCTTTTTCAAGTAGTATAGTATTAACACATTGCCACGGTCAAAAATTCGATTGAATAAACTTAATACGATCGTTATCTAAAATGTTTTACTATTAATCCAAACTAATATGCTATTTCACATAATGACAAGTTATTTAATACTAACATAAATGTTATACTAACAAAGTGCCCATTCAATTAGCATATGGGACTCCATGATTAATGAACTGCAAGATCTACTATATAAAAGACTAAAGTGTACAACTGTCAGTCCATTGAGATTTTAAAATGAATTGTTGGTTTTTATAATCTGGAATGGTGAGGATGCTATCAAGGAATGGATATAGTGACTCGTACAGTAAGCAAGTCACTGACCATATGTAAAATATTAAGAAATAATAATTTTTAAAAAATCCTTAAACGACTATTGTAAAAAAAACCTTGTTCTTTAATTCAAAAATAACCAATTAATATTGTGAAAAGCAATAATGGCAGAACTTTCAAGATAAATAAAGGGTCCGGTATCACTGGATCCCTAGCTCTTTTGTATATATACAAAGTGAAATCTCTCTACAACGGACAGTCACGGCACCAACAAAGTTGTCCGTTGCAAACCTTTGAAGAGGGTGAAAATTAAAAAAAAGTTTATTATACACACTAGGAGTGCTCACCTTACTAATCTTAGCGCTTTTTTATCAACTACATTCGGCTAAGTTTGAAGATACGGAGGCTGAGAAGTGCCAATTTCCTGTTTGACTGACACAAATGTCACGACATGTCTGCCTACCAATCATTACATGGGAAATTAAATCAAATAGATGAAGCACCATTACAACATAATCATTGGTGTAAAAATACAGAATATCACAAGCTCAGGCTATCCACTCAAGCCTCCTTCAATTAAGGAGCACCCCATATCGCATACATGTAGTACAAAACTGTTAATTAGTTGTGTTCAATACAACAGGCCCCTATAGGTAACAGTAAAAGTAAGAACAGCGTAGATCATGTGAGAATAAGCATACAAATGAATTCCTGAAATCAGCATTTCGATTGGGAAATCTGAAATTCTCGACATCGGTAATATAATCGAAACCCTATTTTCAGGAATTCATTCCTATGCTTATTCCCCCATGCTCTACTCTGTTCTTATCCTAACGAACAATAGATAGAATAATTTGGTATAACACACAAAATAGTAATTATTATGGAATTTAAGTTTAATCTATAGAAAATTCAAAACCGCTTATTATGAAAGCACCCTTAGTGTCCGCACAAAGAGGTAAAGTTATCTCTTGATGACAAAAAATCGGTTGTCAGTTGTGAAAATACATTGTTTACCTATACTCTAGGGCAGGGGAAAAGCAAAAATTGTCCTTAAGGAGAAGTCCTTAAAGAGGGATGTACACTGTACCTGTATTTGAAAGCCTGCTAGTTAAACTTTTAACTTTTATTAACTTGTATATCCAGGAGACCTTCAAATTGCCAACGTATTATCATTGGATCAGATCTTGTCATTGGTAAGTTTTTTTTTTTTTTAAAAAGTTCTGGCAAGATCAAGATTCAGAGCATCTAGTCTTGCAGTCATACAAAAAAATGGAACAAATTTAACTACAGTAATCACACACATCTTGATCTTACCAGGGCTAAATTATCCGATCAAATATTACTGAATTCAACAGAACGGATGATTCGTAACCACTTCCATCAAATTGTTAAATGTAGGTCACCCCTCAATCCAGCCCTGGCATTCTTTCCATGGAGATGTTAGACGTCTATGGAAACGCTGGTCAAAACTTTGGTTTCATCCTCTACGAAACCACCATCGATGTCGTGGACGGATCCGTTCTAAAGATCCTCGGTCGTGCCAGGGACTATGCAAAGGCGAGTAGCTTACATTCCACTAATTCTGCTGTTAGATTTCCATGAAAAGTTACGAGTTTTTTAAACCGAACGAATTAGTACTATGATGCGCGAAGCAATGCAGGGTTTTAAGTTCGCAGAGCAGCGAAGCGTCGCTTTTAATAACCCAAAGTGAAAATGTTTAATAAGGCGAATAATATTGTTTTATTCGCCTGGAGTGCCTTAATTAAGCTCCTCGGCCCGTGCTTTAACTTGGGCTGGCTTGCTTAGCTTTCGTGGCTAATAACATTAGTTGGCTAATAAATTCCATAGTATACAGCGATATATATATGCCAGACAATGACACCATGAATTGTCTTTTGCGTGCAAAAATAGATTTAAGTCAGCCTATGTGTTAACTTGAAAGCCAACAAAGACATCATATGAGAGTACCTACTGTAGCTCACTTTGCTAGATTTGCTTTGGACTCAAGGAAATAAGCTTAATTCGAAATTGTAATCATTTGAAACTAACTCAAACTGTATGAAGAAATACTGGCCAATATTACTCTGGTCTTTAACAAAGTTGCACTTTGTTAATTTATAAAAACACGAGGCTGAATTAGAGCTCATACTCTAACCCCCGTACCACAGTTTCCAATCTTAAGCATCTGCTCCTATAAGCAGAAGCTAGAATTTTGAGCCAATTCGGTACCAGTTGCCAAATTCTCGACATCTCATCGTTTAGGCAAGAAAAATCGAAAATATCACAGAATTCCCTATTAATATCCGCAACTCGACAGCAACGATTGTTAGGGAAAAATGAGAATTGTAATCTGGCAACATTGTGCATGTGAAATTTTTCTTATTCC
>JAQGCC010001084.1:0-26892 GCA_034698905.1 Xestoiulus laeticollis | reverse complement strand
CTATTAAATAGTACCTTATGCATGGTGAGCCTCATTTATTTTATTGCTTTGCTATGGCTCAATATGTTTTGGGGAAACAGATTTCCTGATCTTATCGGCCCTTAGAAATTTAAGGGGATTTTTATTACACTAGCTGTCCAATCTTATGGGTATATAGTATGGGGTATATGCATCCCCTTAAATGGATAAATTGAGAATCCTATTTTTGGCAAATGTTTTGGTATACATTTAAATATAATTGATCATCTGGAGGTCCTAAAAAAATTAATTCCAGGTTCCATAACCCAAGCTTTATTGATTCATCGTGCAGTTTGGGTAGTAAATCCCCTATAGAGTTATGCAGGTTTATATGAAAATATATGGATCGGAATTGAAGCCCTTGTTCTCAATGAATGTCCCTGCTACATGTATCAAATTGGATATATGCATATATCAGAAAGATGTAATTTTGAACGTTATAAAGAGCTCTACTTCTCGTTTTTCCGTGATTTACAACACATTTGCATGAAACGCGTCCCCCTAGCGAGAATATGGCCTATCAGAGTTGATTTGTGGGGATCAATTAGTGGCGATGCTATTTTCGTTTAAATCGTCATTTATTATAATCATCATGCATTTGATGATATTTACGGCCATCTTTGTTTCTAAACACGTGCTTTTGTTTTCTGTTTTTGAAATTGCGCTCACGTAGAAAGCCATATAAAGAAGAAGAAAAGCCATAGGCGAAATGCACCCACTATTAAGTACATCGGATGACAACACTGTAGTTTATGAGATTGTTCTTTCAATGTTAACAGCTGACTTTTATAAGGGAATAACGGATTCTTTTTTTCACTTTTATTTATGACCGAATGTACCAAGTTACGAGTAAAATGGGTTAGCCACGTGCACTTGCAGATAGGACCTACAATAACAACCAACCTGTGCGAAGCAATATAGAAAATGAATCACAGGTATAACGGTCTTATTTAATTATTTAATACGGTCTTATTAATTACAGGTAATTACGGTCTACATACCTGGATTTTTTTTTACCTGTATACATGTAAACGCCAGGTTAATATATAGATTCAAAACAATTTTAAATAATGCGAATATACATGTATGAGAAATATTAATACTTTAATAGAAAATATATACACATATTATCGCTTAATCAATTAAAATTGTAATCCACTATTTATCATAAAAAAATACTCACATAACTTAATCAAGATAGTATTTTTCACAAAACCTTAAACATCGGGAATTTAATTTAAAATGCACTTATATCTTAAAAACCAGGGGTATATATACATGTATTTTCAATATAATAAATATGCCATATTTTAAGGATTTGAAGTAAAATTATGCATGTTTTGCAAATAAATGTGAAAGATATTAATATATACATGAACATTAACGAGAACATTTTTGCTATGCAATACATGTATATATTTTTATCAGTTAATCAGGACATACATGATATTTAAAATAATAAATTTTATTGAAATGTTATTTTCCGTTGTCATATGCCAAGTTTAAAGGTGGGTTTATGAACTTACATTTAAAAATCGAGCAATCTTGGGAAAAAATACATGTACCCGTTTTACAAACTTCATTCGCACGTGAATGATATTTTCAAATTTATATTCAGTAAACTGAATTTAGTTACAACATGCAAAGCCCTGTGCTTATATCGAGGAATTATGCTTGATCCATTGTGCATGTTATAGCATTTATCACATTCATGATAAAAAAAATAACATTTCACGAAAGGAAGATGCTATTTTTGCATCGGTGAAACAGAACTATATACATTTTGATAAAGTGATGTGTGCTTATAAGCACACTTATATTAAATCTAGCTATAAAACCTAATTAGTAAAAGGTTTTTTGCGCATATAGCTGTCCTATATAAAAATCTTAAATTTCTGATCCTGTTATTATTTCTCCAGATAAACCCAATTAAAACGGCCCGACATATATCTTTATTCTCAACATTCAATACCTGCCAAATTAATTAATTAATTAATTACACGGTGCCCCGAAGATAATTTTTTGCATGGTTTAGCCTCGACTTTTTATATGGAGCTTGTCCACCATAAATAATTGGACTTTTATAAGATTTTACAAATTTCAGATATTGCACTAAGGTTATTTTTACGTTTAGCTTATAGTACGACTACGAAGTCATGAATGAGATTTTTAAGGCAGTGATACATATTTATTTCCTAGTGCAAAGGAGTTATGGCAATAGGGAAAGTAAAAAAAAAACATACACAACAGTAGACCTTTATGAGGGTACTTCATGAAAATGTCGTTTTTTTCGGTTCCACATACAAGGGTAACGTAAGTCTGCCAAGAAAAGACTATAAATTTCTCGTTCGTTCACGTGTACAAACGGCGTCGTAACTTTGACTCTGCCAGCTTAAGCCTACAAACTTGCCCTCGACGAATTTTATTACCCAGGCCATAAAACTAAATGATACTTGATCCAATCGGACTGGAGGACTGGAAGAAGGAGAGAAAAATATAGAAAAAAATCCACCATCAAGCTATAAGGGCACACGTAATTATTCTCGCCTTTTTGCAGTTTCTTGCCGGCTGGCGACGGTGTAAGACCACGGGATTTTGAGCTGCTCTCTTTACCGGACTTAATACGTCAAGTGGCCGCCTGAAAAGCACGGCGACGCCGCGTGCTTTTTTACGGCGCTTCTGCTAGCGTCTCCTACGGCGTTGGGTTTGCAACAAGGCCGTGCTTTTGCGGGGTCAACGTGCTTCGCTAGGACTAACTGATTGGATCCTGAAAATGGCGGCTGAGGATTTTTTTTTTTACTACTTACATGTATGTCTACTGAATACGTTTCGGGAGGTGAGGTCAGAGGTCATGCGGCCCTAACCCAGTTTTTTGTAATGTGATCCAACGTGGATTTTCATTTTTTTTTCTCCCATGATTTTACTACCGTTCAATTGCATGTTTCAATCCCTGCAGGGTCAGAGGTCGTGGGGCTTTTGGGAGGACCATTGTGATGACCATTGCACTGATTTTTCTACATTTTTTGTGCAGTGAATGTTGGGGCTTCGTTTTTTGCCGGACTGCTCATATGGGAATTTGACTTATTTTTTTCTATGTGCTACCTGTGCAATGGATCTTGTGAGGTCAAAGGTCAATGTGTCTAATCTGGGGAATACAGCTTGAATAATTGCAAGTGATTTCGTGGATATTTAGCGTTGTTTACGTTTGCAAACACGAGTGTAAACAACCCATTAAAACGACTCTGGCCCTTCTTACTAGAGGGAGAGGGGTTCAAAGGTCACATTGGCTATGGAAGGACCAACATAATGGCCCCAGCCTAAAGCTCTATATTTTTTTTTCTCTTGCAACAACACGTTTATTTTACCTGCCATTGCCAGTATCAAATGGGCATCTACGTATAGGACTATTTCCGCTTGGGACCCCACTCTGATTAGAAGGTCGAAGGTCACGCAACCCACAATTTTCCATGTGCTGACCTCTTGCATTTATGCATGCATTTCGGACCGTTTACCAACAAAAAATGATGTCATGTTTACACATGTACAGCTCGTGTCATTTAGGCACCGAAATAGGGTTACCTTTCAACGCCCCTCGCCCACGCCGTTAAGGTCAGAGGTCACGTAGCCCCCAGTGCCCATTTCCCCACGATTTTTCACCTGCATGATGAGCATGCCAAGACCATTCCCATTGCCCATGAGCATGCCAGCCACATCCCCATCCCTAAAATAGGACTATATTTCTTGAGATGAAGGGCCCTCAATAGGCCTATTTATACCGAGCTCTAAACATGCCATATCTACTTACTTTGTCCTAGATGGACCCTTTTCATCCAAGGGTAAATCTGCGGTGGATTTCCCCCGGAATACGCTGCCGATTTGGGGTTCTGCTGGGAACCGGCCGTCTGTTGTTGATTTCCGGTCTGTTGCATGTGATGTTGGGCCTGCTGTTGCCTTGGACTAGTGGCCTGTTGGGGGACCGGTCCCCCCGTGCTCAAGTCCTGGGGAGAACCGGTGTTGGAGTCGGCATACTTGCAGCTTCGTACGGAAGCCGGGGATGGCGATGGTAAGACGGCGGCCGGAGCCGGAGGCGGCTGCGGCGGGGGTTGCTGTTGCCGGACCTGTGCCGGGGTGGCACCGGGGTGACTGAGACGTTGTGTCCCCCCCGAGGAACCGTACTGCTCTCCGCCATTTTGGATGTGCTGTGCTTGAGGTGGTGGCGGTGGCTGTTGTTGCTGGGGGTTATATGACGGATATTGGGGCGATTGGGATGCCGTCGCCGCCGCCGCCGCCGGATTGTAGCCGCAATTGTAGGGCTGCACATTGGGTGGAGAGTAATAGTCCGTCGCCACGGACTCTTGTCCACGCTGGCTGTAGCACGACGTGAGAGCGTTGACGAACTGATAGGAACTCATCTGTCGTTCCCTTCTTTCTGATTTGTGGCTGAAGCAATAATTGTGTCCCCAATATTCCACGCGGATATTTTTATGATGAATTATGGCCGCGCTGCTCTCCGGGAAACCTCTGGCACACTTTTAATAGCACATTATTCCAAATATGGCACGGCGCTCGGCGCCCCACGTGACTAGCGTCGACCAATGGAGGACGAGACACTGGCAAAGGTTAAGTACATAATCACTCGGAGCACACCTTGTGGAGCCGTGCTTTTAAGGTTTTTAAGGATTAACGCTTTTTTAATTAGACCTTATTACGAGATGCTCTATCCCTCTTTATTTTTATTGTCTTTGGACGACTTTTGGATGACGGGACCACGTGTCCACTGAATGCACGTGTGCACGGATGGGTGCTCTTGGGGTATATGTACTTGCACGGTGGTGATGTCAGTACTGATTTATAAGAAATTAGAACAGTTTTGGCTCCTGATGCACCGAGTTTATAAAATGACAAGAATCTGTTAGATGCTAAAATGCTGCTGTCAATGATTTGTGGAGTGACAGTGCTGCATGCCCAGCTGAAGATGGTTTTTACGTACAAATGTCCAAGATGAATTTTTCAGTTGTTGAAAATGAAGACTTGAGGTGTTTTATCAAAATTTTACTTGTTTCGAATCTTCTGAGTTTTATCAAAAAAAAGTTTTATGGATATTGGATGTCCCTTATGATGTATTTATGCGTTTTGAATGTGTTTCAGAAAAATGCTCAGATAAATTAACAGTGCACCAATTTAGGTTAGGAAAAATGCTTAAAATTAATAATTTTCAAATTTTGTTGTTAATATTGCACAGATTTTCGTCTCAGTTATCAAATTTTGCAATAAATCACACTTCCCCCAACTTATTTTACAAAAAAAAAAAAAAATCGAAATGTATTTATTTGCTACGGAAAGCACAATTTTTATGTCTGACCAGTGGCTGCAAATTTCAACTATTTATTTTATACAAATTGGTCCAAACATTCCAAATCAGATGCTAATATAAATATTTGTGATGTTGTAAACGATTTCTAACCGTCAGGTGCTAATATGGCATGCTTAAAAAATGAATAAATAGTCACAGGTTTTTAGGGGGTTTATCCAGTTGTCCTGCAGAGTCCCTTTCAGTAGTAGTAGGAAGAGGCCCGAAGCACGGGAAAAAGCACGTGGCCGAGCTGCCTCGTAAATAAGGCCGTAACGCCGTAAGGGAGGTGTGTCATCGGTGGGGGTCTTGCAACGGTCATAAATCCACGGTCCACTTCCGGTTTTTCTCCGTCTATTTTTTTTTTTTTCTCTCTTCTTCTACTCCGATTGCTTTTGCTTCGTTATTTTTATGGCCTCTTTTCACTTGATTATTCGCCGCATAAACTATGTCATCAAATGTACCCTAGATGGCAGTTTAGATCGGGATGCCTTTTGCTAGTAGTAGTAGTACAAAGTAGTAGTAAGCAAGCACTACAATGAGAGAGAGAAAGAGAGTGTAGAGGTCGTTGTCGTCGCACTTCTCTTTAGTATGTGCCAACGGCGAATGATTTGTGCGCACTCGTTCCAGCCCGTTTTATTCGTCCTCTAAAAGTTATCCATCAACTCTGGTCACATCTATAGAAAATGCATCAATTTTAGGCCTAATCGTGGCCGTGCGCATCGGAGACGAAGCGGAATTAGTTGACGGCATTCGCGGATAGGGGGCACTTAGTGACCCTGGCCTAGACCTGGCCAATGGCTGAGAGGAAACCCAACTATATATACTTTTAAAATATAGAAAGTCTGTAATGAAAAAATTCGATGACTATGTATTTTCAAACTCTTTCCCTATTGGATCCAAACGCTTATTTGCTTTTCTATAGTGCAATGTCGTCACATCGTGTATTTTAACGAATATACATGTATATCTTCCATATACTTTTTTTTTTTAATTTTTGGTTGGAAATTATACTTTTTTTAAATTTATCATTGGTTATGTATATTTTATTTGTCAATACGAATTTCCGATTATAAGTTATATTTGCAGTTTATGACATTTTGTGACGTGAAACGTGTTGAAAATTGTATATAGCTTGAATCGATTCTAAAAATTATATATTTTATTAAATTTTACATGGTAGTCATGCTACAAATCTCCAATAGACAATCAAATTATATAAGCTTATCTTATAGTGGTCACTTTTCATTAATTGGTTTTAGTGCATACATGTACTTTTCCTTCATAAAAAAACACTGTATAGTGACCACCTGTATACAGTAGCCATTTTTTGGGTGGTCAACTTTTATCAGGTTTTATCTGTGTTTTTTGTTTATACGTAATTTTGGTATTATAATTTACCATGAAGAGATTTACACGTTTATCATAAATGTAAATATCTGAGGTATTAGTAATGGTAATTTAATATTATTGACAATGGGGCATGTCGTCACATATCGTATATATATTAACCTTATCATTATAGTAGCTACAATGCTCAAAATTTATTATTTTAGTTGTTTATATTTTATTTAATGATATAACATGAATTTTCGACAGACATGATTATGACGTTATATTTTAGTTATGTAATTTTGCTATGATTGACAGGTATACAGTTGTAGACACACAGTATAGTCTATACGAGAAATTATTAATATAAAATATGAGGCAATATAGTTATGCCATAATATAAGCAAGCGTATATTGATATACCTCACAAGATGTATTTCAATGGAAGTTAGATTCCTAACAATAATGAAAATCCTGTTGAACGTGGCATTGTTTGCATAATTATTTTTTATAGCAATATATTTAATTATATTTTTATTCTTGGAATTCATTGCAGATTCAAATTTTAACCGCAAATTACTATTCTTAAAGTAGTATCATGGCGTGGTTCTCATAATAGGCTACGTGATTTTTTATATCTTTATAATTATGGTAGTAAATTCCTGATAACGTTGATAAAAATCTGGTTCAATTTATACGAGTCATAATTTTCAATAATTTAATGACTGGGTTGTTTTTATAGGTTTGCTTATTTAGCTTTTTTTTATATGCAGAAGTGAAATAAAAGAAAATATACTAATCTGCAATGTTTATAAGGAGACTGGTTTTTCCTATATGAATCATGATAATAATAATAACAAACATCATGACTAATACCATGCATCCATTTTGCAACTTTTTTAATTTCAAAATCTGTATACACGTATAAGAAAAGTTGTTTAGTTGTATAAGACGTTTTTCCCTTAGCTATACCTTTACCTGTTACAACCCAAATAGCAGGCATTAAGAACCATATATACTAAAGGAATGTCAGAGGTTTGTATACACGAATTTCAAGCATGTCCAAGTTTTTTTTTCTCGTGTTTGAACTTTCTGACTGTTTTCAAATTCATAATTTATGTCTTAACTTGGCTGCCTGACCCTTGACCTGTCGAGGCATTGAATGCAGTAGTATACACGCCACTACACATACACAACACCCCAAGTTTCTGCACGCTCCTCAATAGGCCTTCCTTGTCTCTTCTGATGCTAACTTCCTTCGTATTATTTTTTTAGTTTTCAACACCCTTTCCTCTCAACACCATAGTGTTATAAAATTGAAAATGTGTTCGCCATGCACCAGAAATCACAATTGAGACCCAGGAGAGCGTGTAAATATAAACACTCGACGATTCAGTAAATCAACAACAAACGAACAATAATAATGGCAGCTCCAAGTTATTGCTTGTCTGGTCAACGTATTTTTTTTTATTATACATTGAGCACTCCCGGGTTGCATGGTATGGGTCAGGGGTCACTTTTATGGCGAATGAAACGTTATGACAAGCTTGCATCCTGGACACTTGATTATAATCGAAAATACATTGTACGTTCAATGCACTGTATACTGCACTGTTTTTTTTTTCACATTGTTATACAAAAAACTGGTATTTTACCATTGGTTGGCAACTTTTATGTTAGCTACATGTATTATATGAGAATTGTTGTTTGTTAAGTTAATGTAACGAGGCTTAAAGTGTCATTTATGAGCATAAATCATGCTTGGTGAGTCCTGCAGACATTAAAATCAAGCATAATTGAGCTTTAAATATGATTATAACGATAGTTCTATTTTAGCTAAGGGTCACACCTGGAAGTTTTACCAAAATTTAACTGCCCTTGTCTACACTTTTTTATTTATTACATTCTACTTATTTGCTGTCAACTTTGTTGCTAAATAAATTTCGAAATTAAGACTGAGACACATTTTTGCAATTTAAGTATATATTAGTCTTAGACATTTTGGAGCTGAAAAGTGACTTAGTCTTAATCTTAAGATAAGACAATTTTTAAATTGTCTTACCTTACTTTTAAGATACTTTAGTCATTAGACGAAGACTAAGACTAAAATCTACTCATATACCCAATGTGCTATGGTCACATGTCATTTGGTAAGAGCCATCCCTGATCTAGAAAATAGAAATACATGTACAGAAGCTAGATTGTCAAATATTTTGCTTAAAAAAACTCGTGTCCTGCTTAATAATTAATTCTGATTTTTTTTTAAATTCTGGTGCTAATTTAAATTGTTTTTAATTATATCAATATTTCTATATTTGAAATTAGTTCAACCGCAGTTATAAATGTGGGAAACGTTTCTTAATTGGTTTGTCATTAGCTTGGGCGTACCTTTTTGCATTATTCGCAAATTAATTAGAGTATTTGAATGGATAGAAAGGAGGAGGATACCCTCGATGAGGGAATATAAGGCAATTAAACTAATGAGGCGAAACCGGCTTTTTTTATTGTAATTAATTGTTGGTACTGACTGATCACATTGCAAACTGACCGCAGATATGGCTACTGCAGGCATTGTATTTAGACATCATATCGGGAACAGGGTCAGTGTCACTAACCATTAAAATAAATAAGCCCCATACACGAAAATCTTGGAAAAAGCAACAGTTGAGGTGGTGGCCACTTAGCCAGGTTAAGACCTTCTAATTTTATATTGGACCTAGAAATTAGTCGGCGAGGGGATAAAGCTTTGCTTTGTCATGCCTGGTTTTTGTCTGGTCATCTCACGCTAATATTTTATGATTTTTTTTTCTGCTTTTTGGTACCCATTTTTCAAAATAGGCGTGCGATACTAACTACCCCCCTCTGTTACACTCCTCCTATTGCCCTGCTACGAGGAATCTTCTATAAATCACTCGTATCGCTTTTTATAGCCTTAGTCACCATTTCTATTTTGTCTTAGACGAAATAAAAGTCGGAGAATTCTAAGGATAGATGTGTCGATTGGATAAAATGCGTGACCTCGCCAAATTTAAAGAGAAAAACCAAAAAAAACATGGCATTTCAATGAAACGCCGTTAAGATAGAACCACTGAACACGTGATGTAAATGAAATGGCATTGAGATACAGAGGCATTCAGCTTCTTAATTTTAGCCACGCTAAAACACAGAGCCACATGCTTGAGGATGGGAAATTTATCCGTGCAAAATAATTTAGACTTTGTCCTATTAGAACCTTTATTTTTTTACAGTGATATATCACTGTAAAAAAATAAAGGTATAAAATATTTGTGTTATATATAACCCAAATATTTTATACACGTTCGGATGTTAGATAACCCCCTTCATCAGTCCACGTGGTATTTGGATCGAAACTCAAGAGTCCAAAAAACGTATAAATCTTCCCTTATTTGGTCAGTATGTATCACATTTCTGTAATTGACCCTCGTGGCACTCTTGCACTACAGAGGACAGATGAGGACAAACAGGTCCCCACATTTTGGACATTTCGAGCAGTGGTCAACCAGAGATGCTCCATAGATGACCAGTATCTGTCAAAATCCGATATGTCGAGTGCCTGGAAAAGTTTGGAAGATAATTTTTCAAGAGTGGAAATCAGAGGGATAAGATTTCGCACCGAAAAACACGGTGAGGGGGATGTTTTCACCCTGGTCAACAAAATCGGCTTTTCGTCAACATTTTTAGGAAACAAAGATAATTAATTATCCATGTAGTTTGTGTCCTACCTTCGAATGTCAAGGGTCGTGGGGCAAACACGTTGGACCATCCTGGAATGTGCAATGAAGGAGAGGGGCAAAACTCACTGACCCCCTCGTCATGTGTCCACCAACATCCTTCTTGTAGATCTGTAATTCAAATTAGTTATATTATAATATAGAAGACACGTGGATGTTGCTGCACCAAACTATATGTTTTGTTAAGTGAAAACAATGTTTCATATACCAGTGGACATTTTTTTGGTGTAAATGAACGTGCTGAAATAAGTTTAAAATTGCCATTTCTGGAGCAAATTGGTGTAACTGTCATGCTATAGGTACATATAACACCAGAGGTTGCTGAAATGGAATAAGATATATGTTGGTTGTACCATATTTTGTATTTTATAGTCTATTCCTATGGTTATATAATACCAGGGGGTGCTGAACTGGAAATTCTGGAATACTACTACATGTGTACTACTATAGTCTATATAGTATACATTAAGTTGGTTTTACATAGATTTTATATTTTATTTCAATCTTATAAGATTAATGGTGTTTAGGAAATCAAACTTAGGATGATACTAATAATTGTTGATTAAATTTTTAAAAAAATTTCAAAGTCGAATTTAACAGATAATGTATAATATTATACATGAATATAGTCAATTTTATTCAAAACTTTGGTTAGTCTAGTCAATGTATTCGAATATGCGTTATGGTTATTATAATAGAAATAAGGACTTATTTTAATATTCAAGTATTGTTATAACTAATTTATAAAATTGGCTAATCAGCTGTTAGTGGCAGTTGTGGTGTCATTGCCACCTTTTAACATCTCGTTAATAAATAATATAGGTTTTCGAGGTGAGAATAATGGTAACGAACCCCGCCATGGAGCCATTAACCACAATTCTGAAAATGTATTTTAATAAAATAGCAAATCTGACATGAATTATGCAATGAAGTATATTAGCACAAAATATATATATATATACTGTACACTAAAGTGTAATGGTTATTAAATACTAAATTATGCAAAACAAGAAGTTGTTCGTGCACATACATGTATATAGTAAGCACTCTACTCAAATTTTAATGAAGCATTTAGCTTAATTCCCCAAATTTTAATGGAGAAGAAGAAGGAGAATATTTTGCCATGTTTTCGTAAAAACTTTTGTAATGCTCAAATCGTCATGGTTGAAAATTTCGCCATGTGTGAATTCTTCTGAAACACGTTTTTCTCATGGCTTTAAATTCTTTTCACTACAATATTTTGACATGTCTTTGATTCGAATAAAAGGCTTATCGTGAATGATCCATGTCATAAATCTAGGACCTCTTTACCCCCTTCCTCGGTTTTCTCGGATAGAAAGAGTGGCCATGGGTCATAAAATAATTAAATAGTATTCGGAGGTTCCTTTGGTGTCCATAGAGGGTCCTAAGGTTTGGAAGACCCGTCTTTCTATTTTTCCGTTTCATAAATCCATTGAATTTTTTTTTGTCCTTTTATCCATCTGACTGACCATCTATATATACTGACCATCCTCCTCGACTGCGAATTCGTTTGAAAATCGTCCGATTGTCGTGAAACAAATCTGCTGACTTGCCCTGAAATACTGGAAAATTCGTCGTCCGGCATTTATCAAGTGGATCTGGACCTTTTGATGCACATTCGAGCCGACATCGAAATTCAAATGCTCGCTTTTGACCGAAGATAAATCGAGATCCATCGGCTACAATTACCCCTATCATAAATTTCTGAACGAGTTTTATCAAAACAAGGCGTGCTATTTCCTTCAGAAACTGTCTTTCACGATTTATAAACTGAAGAGAAAAGAGTTAAGAAAAGATGACAGCAACCTACTTCCACCCACTCAGACCGAGGTCATTTCAGGATGCCCTTTTCTCCATATTATTGTGGAGATTTTTTTAACAATGGAACAGAGTCGAATTTTTGTCCATAAAAAATGTGCGGTAAAACCTGCTAAAGGTGACAACCTATAAAAAAAATGGCCGAATTCGGTCACTGTAAACAGGTGGTCACTATACAGACAATTTTTAAGAAGGAAAACATTCATGTATAGGACTTATATGCACTAAAACCATATTATGAAAAGTGGTCACTTCATTTAGCCTTATACACCACGTGTTCAGTGGTAATAAAGCAACGGCGCTTCATTGAAATGTTATTCAGAATGAATTGTCTTTATGCACTTTTACATATATTTATAATTTTCAAAATTCTGTTTTAAATCTGGCGTGATCACACATTTAATCTACTTGGCCTGGATGCCCATATTCGTCCGATTTATATTACGGCGAATACAAGATAAAATTTGTGACCGGCCAAGCAAATACAACAACATTTCACATGTTTCATTTTATACTGAATAAATTTTAGAAAACAATATAATTTCATATTTCTGCTAACATGGGAAGATGCCATCAATGACACACATACCGTAAAAAAACATTGACCCGGGGTTTATTCGAGACCGGGTATCATTTGCAATTACGCTCGTCAACGACCCGGGGTTTAATCGAGTACTTACCGCATTTGGAGAAAAATTGTGTTTTTCATGTTTTTAACATTTTAAACACAGTTTTAAAGTCACTTTCATTGTAGGAAAAGTAATGGACTTGACGAATAATGTTACCTGAGTTTTATGCCCTCATTGTCATCCGATTTTGTTTTCGTCCACGACAATTGGACGAAAATCTTGTATTAAGACAAGATAGAATCCGTGACCTGGACTATTGAAAAATGTTATTGTTGATAATATTTAAAAAAAATAATTCTGGTTAATTCTAAAGGTAGACCTATTCGTCACATGTTAGACTAACGGTGGCGCCATCCGTGTCCCCGCCTTCAACCTTTCCTTCCCGCCGCCATTACTCCGATGTAAACAAAGATGGCCGCCGGGGGTAAAGAACCCATGGAGGGGTCTGTTTGTTTCCTTTATAGTTGGGGAATGAAACGTGGATTATTAAAGGTCGGGAAATACCTGCAAGAGAAGAGAAGGAAGAGAGCTAGAGAGAGAAAGCCAAATGATGATAATATTTCTTCCACGATAGCGGCAATAAAGACGTTGAAGCGTGGAGCCAAACCGTCTGCAAATGTACATAAACGCTCCTTGATGACTACTTCCATGCTCCTGGATTTAAATTCGAATCGAGATAAGCGATGGGGAAAAAAAGGGGTGAATATTGCTTCTTTCGTCTACGAATGGCCATTAAGGGCTACTTGTTTGTTACAAACCATCTCCATGCTGCCATGGAAATTACACACTCTTAATCTTATGTCACTTTCGACCTTGCATCATATATTTTCCACCAAATTGAGGTCGACTCTCTCTTTCTCTCTACATCCACACGAATTACACATTTTTTTTAATATCAAACTAATATAAAATGATAGTGGAGTGAGTGCAGCGAGACACACTTTTCAAGTACATAAGTTCAATGTCTTAGAAATTATTAGGCATACTTGCAAAATGACATCAAAGATTTACCCTTTAAATCTGTAATGTCATTTTAAAAATTTGTTATCAATTATAAAAATTATGATATCATTTGCTTGATGAAAAAGAAATCAAAATAGTTTTTCTTACTGCACATAGATGGCACTGTATTTGCATTAATGGAAATGCTATGCGAAGTAAGGCACTGCCATCTAGTGAGACAAAATTTAAACTCGAAATATTTCGAATATGTTTTGTTTGTAATCCAGCTTGGTTTGTAAAATTGGTATAGGCAAAGTGATATTGTTAATATTTGTATCAAAACCACCAAGACAATGAAGATTAAGGTTAATAGTTGCACAAAAGTTTGAAAAATAGTCAATAAAAAGATACAATACTGTGTATGTTATGAAAACATTGAAATCCAGTATGAGTGATTATACAATCACGCATGAGTTCATATAAAAATATCTAGGGATTTAATATTTTGTGGTGATATCCTATTAATTTACGAACAATAAATGAGACTAAGGACCTCCTATACCCAAAAACTGTCTCATTCGCGTGTTGTAATATCGGGTTTCACTTTCACTATAAAATACTAATGCAAAACATTAATCTTGAAATGGAATTGCGTGCACATCCACAATAGCCCGATGGTAATTAACCCCCATGAAAACAGAAAACAAAAAACGCAACTTGAACAAACAGAACCATTATCCATATTGCGAGCGTTAATTCATTCAGCTTTGATGCATGTTATGTTTGATGATAGAAATTTTGAGAGGAAAATGACCCTTGAATATATACCTTATGTTACGGTCATTTTAATTGACAATCAATTAGAGTCCACACATACAAGTGTTTTCCTTAAATTTACTCTATAACATTACTCTATAAAATATACCTTCCTTTTTTGTTGGAAAAATGCAAGCATATATATTTCAATGATTTAAACTCATCCCTTACATTTTCAAGGACCTCACGTCCAATAAGAATTATTTACAAAGAGACATGTGGTATAACTTTTATATAGGCCCTATTATTTATCTACTTCAAAGGATATATATATATATATATATTTTTATTATTCATGAAATTTTGGGATAAATTTTATACAGAATGTTTACAATGGAATATAAAATGGATGTTTTAATATACTGTATTAAAACTGCCCAAAAAAAAAAATGGCAAAGTCTGTCACTGTATAAAAGTGGTCAGTATACAGAGGATTTTTATGACCGAAAATATGCATACTAAAACCAATTTATGAAAAGTGGTCATCATTCAGAGGCGTGATGTACAAAGATGATCGCTTTATCAGGTATATGGTATCCCAAACCTCATTCATGTGCAGTGATAAAAAGGCCATGGACATTTTGACCCCTGCATGTGCAACTTTAATATTATACTACATGGTATATATTATTTTATATACTAAATATTATAATGCAACAACTTGATAAAATTTGAAAAATGTTTATTTTATACTAAAATTTTCATATTAACAGAAATTAGCATTTAAAACGAATTTCAAGCACTTTTTAGAGGTTATAAAATGTAAAGTACATTTCTTCACTTGTCAGACGAGGGGCACCCTGACCTTGCATTACAACAAAGTGTTCATGCAGACAACATGGGAAAACCATTATTGTCTTAATGCCTTTCACAAGGAATCCTAAACTTGTTAATAGAGACACATGCATTTTCTGTACATGATATGTATGGACACCCATTCGCTGTTTTCTTTCCTATTTTTTCCACCATCTATTAATTCTCTCCTATTTCCCCTCCGTGCAAGCGACTCATTTCTGAAGCATTAATAATATTAGCTTACTTCTGGGTCTTGCCATGGGTTAGGCACTCGCCCCAGTGGTTCAATTAGGAGTTATCAGTCATGACACTGGGATGACATCTATTTTTCCAGAACAAGGAAATGGAATGCCGTTTGTGCCTCATAGGACATACACGTAAAATGTCCTATCTTTAATAAATGCATTCGTCAGTGAAACACATGTTAAACGGATGCGTCGTTATATGTTTGGGCCACGTGACTGTATTAGCGAAGGGGGTGGTGGGGGTGGCACTGTCTGCAACAGGAAATTGTTACATCTATTGTGCAGTAGTCAACAAACCGATGCTTTTTTATTTCTTGTTTATCATTCGAGTAAAAATATGGTGTTGGAATTTCGGTGTGAATACTAAATATGATTTTTTTCCCCACCCTTTCATTAATCTTTATATTTTATATACGAATTATGCTTTGGAAATCAAAGAAAATACAAACTACCCTTGCAAAATTCCAGCGCCATCTATGAATCATTTTGTGCAACAAATTCTAAACATTGTGACAAATTGCACAAATATTTATGTTTTCAATTCCCATTGTTAAGATTTTATAAAATTCTGCAAAACTTTGTAAGTAAATTTTGGTGCAATTAACTTATATGCAGTTTGCAAGAGTTTATAGTATATTAATTCCTGTAGTTATAATAAGAATTTGCTGAAATCTACAATAAAACAAGGATTTCTATTTAAAAATAATTTAAACTTAACACAGTTTATATATACTTCACTTAAATTTATTCAATGAATTAACCAGAAGTATCGATCATCACTACCTTACAGGTAAACATACTTATGAAGTAATCAAGTAAAGCATTATACAATTTATTATACACACGCCACAATACTACAGGTATTGTAAATTTGATTCTGATGCAAAATTTTGTATTTTTTTAATTTTATATTTTGTATATATAAATAGTATAGTGCCTGCATTATAAACCGAAGAAAACGAGTTTTAAGCTGTAATGTGCAATTATTGAACATGGGTCGTCCATAAATTACTCTTAAAGCTTTTAATTTGTATAAAAAACTAGTTTTCTCAAAGCTTGACGGGACCATATCAAAATCATTATAACACAAATAATGCAAATTTGAGGTGTTTCATAAAAATCACTTGTATAACAGTCTAATCAGATTGATCTTCATTTGATTATACAGGAACTATTATTAATTAATCGCGATGGGTATAACAAATGTTTCACACGCTTAGGAACTATACATAAATTTAAATATACACATTTCATGCTTTAAAGCTTTGGAAATAAAACAAAAAATACACACGTCAATGCATTTAAATAAACCCGTTTTCCCAATTTAAAAAAAAATCCATTTGTGGTCATGCGACAACGTCATAAAAATGCCATTTCTGGTTAAATGAAACGGCTACCTGAGAGCAAATATTTGATAAAATTCGCGTAGGTTCAACTTGAAGAGGTGTAGTGATTAGGCTTGCATTTTGTTTTATTTTATGGCCATTTTTTGTACTCATAAACAACAAGTTAAAATGCGGGAAACAGCAAATAGAGACATAATGGCAAATGCGCACATGATAAGCGGAACTACTATATACTAGTACATGTAGTATAGGAGAACCCCATTCAAAATCACTGTACATAATGTATATAGCAGGCCTACATTCAATTGTTTATTTTTATGTAGTTCAACATAACATTTCCAATTGATTGAAGCTTTAGCAACACGCAAAATGTATAGTTTTTTAACGTTGACTGACTTAATGTTTATAAAAGTAGGGATGTGGGCAGGTGAAGGAAATTTTGAATTTTCTCTTGTCAAATATATACACATAAGGCTTAAATTTAAGCCTAACGTAAATAAACCGAAAATGGCCGTTATCTTATTTATAGGTGAATTATTGACAGTTAAAAAAACAATCATTATGCATGAGCTCGTACATGTAAGCATAATTATGCTTAATTAATTAAACGTTAATTGCAGGGTAAACAAGTTTGAGTCATCAAATTGCTATCATTTTTATATGAGTCGCTAATTTCATGAAGATGAATTTATATCATATTTTCCATGAATGGGCACCTAACATTTCTACCAGAAACATAATTTGAAATCAGAATTCTGAATAATATTTGATATGCATGGGAATCTCAAAATTGCAAGCACGAGTCTTAGAAATGGGAGAAATACTATAAATTAAATTGATACATTTCCAGAGTTTTTCCTGATAGTTGGTTCACATTTATTCAATTGCTGAACTTTTAATTTTAGAATACTTTTATGAAAATGGTATTAAAAATTTAAAACTGTTATAAAGGTGGATTAAAAGTTAATGCATTTAAACGAGTCCTTATCATTAATTGATTGTTTGTAATGTATCAGTGTTATTGTGCACATAATGGTGTTTAAAATAAGATCATTTCTGGTAACCATGGATATATGAGATACAGATGCATATTTCTTGTTTTAACTGATTAAACCTGCATGATAAATCCTGTCGCATTTTGTGGCTTGGACCATGGACATTGAACTTGACTGCAGCAAATAAGCAGTTGCAGACTATTTCTATACATATATCTTTGTGATGTACATCAACAAGGACAAATTTCACATGGAATTGACAAGAAATTAGATAAAATTCAAATTGCATGTTGCACCATCGCACTTCATTTATAATTAAAATTAAGGTGTACTAAGGTGTGCCTTGGAACACAATGTGTGTTCTTTACATAAAACAAATGACTTTTGGCATTTATTACACCCTGCGAAACCTGCAGTATTCCATTCTGGAAGAAATTTGGAAATGTATGAGATCAAATTATTTTTCATTCAGAAGAATTTCATTGAAAATAATATTTCCAAAAATAGCTCGCAAAAGTTTTCTGAACATTTATTATTTTTCAAAATAAAAATGTATTTGGAAACGCACAACAATCATGCAGACATTTTACATCATATAGGTCCTAAACACAACTAAATTTCAAATTTCAGCTTAATTATTTATATGATGAGAGCATGAAATTGGCTTGCATAGCCCAGTGTGTGATGGTATACGTAAATTTTCATTCACATTGAAGTAACATTTAGCCATACAGAAGAATTTAAGCTTATAAATTAATTGCATTAGTAGTATACATATAATTTGTAAATAGACAAAAGTTCATGGATTGAAATTTGTATATACATCGACATAAACTTTATTTACAAAAAATTTGAAACTTTTCCGATTTTGAAATTTGATATTGTTGAAATCTTCATTTATTCTCAATGAAATTTTTTGATAGATTTTGTATCTTATAAAAGTTGATTTATTGTAATCTGTACCTGGAGTAAAATATTTTATTAATTCGCAAGTCTATAAAATTGAACAGAAATTTAGTATATGCAATGTATACATCTTGTTAGAATAATCAAACATTGATTAAGTTATTTTTACAAGACACTGCACTGTCCTTTGTAGGAATTGACAATTAAACTTCGAAAAACTCCAAAACAAAAGCCATTGTGAGCGTGTCTTGAATAGAAGGGTCCACACTGATTTCACAAAAGTTTTCAAACTTACATTGGTGTCCCAATGAATGGTCAGTTTAGTGCTGAGGACACTTTGATAAACGGTTTTATTGCCATAGAAAGAATTGAATTTTCGTTTTGAATTGTCCAAAACTAATCCGTTGTCTGCATGCGTCCTCACAAGAATTTTATTTTAAAATTCCCACACCTGCGTGTCCAATCGTACCAGGTACATCCATGTTGGGAGGCATAAGGGGTCAAGTCAAGCTCAGATAAGCCTAAGTGAAGGAGCGTGGTGGTCAAGTCCGAAAATTTAGGGCTCATAAAACTGTAAGGGTCATAAATGTCACCTATACAGCCAAGGACATGTTAAGCCTCGTTTTTGCCTCGTAGGCGAATATAAAACTTGGCGGTACAGCACACAAAACCCCCCAATTTTAAAAGGAGAGACTCATATACCCCCATGCATGATTTCGATCTTTAAACGGAGAACAACAGAAAAAAAATAAAATAAAAGAGAAAATAAAATGAGGGACTTCTAATGCCCTACCCGGCGTCCATTTTCTGGCGGGACTTGACTCCAGGGCCGAAACTGCAGGACTGCCAGGACCACTGGGTTTTCGGAACCAAATCGGGCCCAAATTATAAATTTACGGCTTCACTGGTGCAATAAAAACCACCTTCGCACCTTTCAAGAATTCCATATTAATAATTTGTTTTTTCAGCTGGCCAAGATGGCGTCTTGTGACATGTCCTTGTCCAAGATGCTATCCCTGCTCGTCTCCTCGTTCACCATGTTAGGGCACTGGCCTGGTTTGATTTCCTTTTTGGCTTTCATCCTCCTGTTCTGGAACCAGATTTTGATTTGACGTTCTGTTAGGCACAAAGAGTGGGCAATTTCGATTCTCCGTCTTCTGGTGAGGTAACGGTTTGAGTAAAACTCCTTCTCCAGTTCCAATGTCTGCATACGGCTGTAAGTCTGGCGGGTTCTCTTGGGTCCTTGAGTCGAGTCTGAAAACAGGCAAAAAAAGTCAATGGTAGAGTGGTTGCTTATTTATTTTTACCTGATGGAGGTTACCAACCTACCTGAACCCCCCACTCTAACTCACCCCCTCTGCTTTACATTCGCTTTCTATGTTGCAACCCTCTGCTATATGAAAAATAAGCCATTTGGAATATGGCCACCGAATCTCGTTTTCTATATTGACGTAACGCGTGAGAAAACGAGAGGTGGGGGTAATGACGTAATAATGGCTCTTTTGTCACGTGACCTGGCAGCGGGAAATTTTGGATTGGGGTTTAACCCTGACAATCATCTACAGCGTTATCTAATTCGTTTTATCAGTTGGAATCGTTGCGAATGGGTCGATTGAATGAGATACCATAGGTATTTTATCGGAATGGGACAGGTCTTAACAAAGAAGGTATAGGGCACAATCGCGAGTTATTTTTAGAATTCACACAACAGTACCAATCAGGGGTACTCTACGGTAACGCCATCCAGTGGACTTTCTATGCAACGTGCGTGTGACGTCACAAGAGGCCCCTCAATTTGAAATGAACAAGATGCCCTTTATGTCTAACTATTGGAATCAATCTGTTTTACTGTTAGGACAGGTACTCTGATGTTGGCAATATTGTTGCAAACTACATGTACAGTTTTGTGTCAACCATGTCTGAACATGTGAGGATTCAATATATATATATGTTTATATAATCACATATGCATGCACATATTAATTCTTGAAAATTATTATATAATTTCGTTCATTGATCCAAAACATTCACCTAATAATTTCTGCTAAACATTTTAACTCAAATGTTGTTGTCATGGTGGTACCTTAGGTTAACTCCTGTCCTTAGGTATCACCCTATCTACAATATTAATTGTATTTAGATATTGATCATAAATTATATGAGGATCTTCTCAAACATTGCTTTTTATAAACAAAATAAAATAGAACATATAAACAAGTATAATTTTAAATATTAATTTTATAAATATACATATATAGTGTATAATCAGGGCTATATATAGCTCGAAATAATAATAATTAATTAAATATGTAGGGAGTGTGGATGTGGGCCAAAATTGCCCGCGGTTAACCGGTTGAATATCCGTTTTATGATCATATCATAACACCTGATTCACACCAACGTTGATGTAGAACTGATGTGGATCAAGAAAACTTTTGCGTGTTAATTGACACCGCAGAACTCAGTTAAACTGGTCACATGACCTCTAGTATACAGGGCACAGTATACTAGGTCATGTAACCAGTTTAACTGAGTTCTGCGGTGTCAATTAACACGAAAAAGTTTTATTGATCCACATCAGTTGATCTACATCAACGTTGGTGTGAAGAAGGTCTAATTAGCTAAATTGTAAACAATTTGACAGGAAATTAGCTAAATTTTAATCAGTGATTACCATTCATGGTTTTTTCGATTAATTTAATATTTTGCTTACAGATAAGAACATGACCTTAAGTCCTTGCATGTTAATGGAAAGTTAACTAGATATGACTACAAAAAATTCCCATATGAATTACGTCATATCCAAAATGGCCGCCTTGAGTCATGGGAACATCCCAAAAGCAAATTGCTTTTAGATTGTTCAAATACTCGAATAGTCCAAAGAGTGCATGCATTTAAACAAAAACAGCAAATTCTTAGCATATCAACTTTAAAAAAAAATTACCTCTTTGTTGATGACACGAAGTTTTCATCCAGGGATAAAAATTTGATTTGTTGTTGCACGTATAAGGTGATGAATTTGCAGATTCAAAATTCGGGACTGCAGGACTATCGATGAAATTGCACGGACTGACGCTGACTGCAGGACCGGAAGTAAGGGCAGTTTGCCCAACAAAATTGCCAAACTTGCAGTTGATATCGTCCAGATGCCCCATGTCGTTGCGGTTGCCTAAATTGGGGTAATATCCTTGGGATTCACAAAAACTTAAATTTTGATGTTGTTGTTCGTACTGGTTGGGAGTAGTCGACTGCTTGACCACCGCTTGACCATACGTCAAGTTAGGGCTCGTGGACTGTTTCATGACGGCTTGACCGTAGTTCAAGTTGGGACTAAATCGCGAATGGCACGGGGTCGTGACCCCCAGCTGGGACTGAACTCCATGATGCCCTGCTTGAACGTCCGAATAATTGCTAACCAACTTATTATTTTGCACGTAATATGGATCCTGAGTAGCCAAAATGGAATTGTTCCCATTCGTGGTCCAATTATTGGCCGAAATTGCACTGAAATAAGACGAACTCATAATGGCCGATTTCTAACTTACACCACTGATTTGTGTTATATTTCCACCCTTTTCGTTTCTGCTAACTGTATCTTGGTACAAACGCCATAATGAGTTGACCGAGAGTGCACACACACACAGACACGAGTACGGGCCTTTTGGGACACGTGACCCCCACGTTCACCACTGGAAAAAAAGTGACGTGACCCATTGGTGACGTTTTTAGGCATGCCCCCATTGACCCTATCTAAATATTGATCGCTGCTGGACAGTGAAGGGGATTGTAAGAGACTGATTGGACACACTAGGATTACCCCCAATTCTCTAGGCCACCATTCTTGTCCCTTTCCAATGGGTTTACCCTTCCCTCTGTCCCCACCCCTCCCAACACATGGCAGATGTTAGCATACCGGATGTCCGAAAAAAAAAAAGGCTGTAAAATTAGACCAATTCCCTTTCTGCCAATGAGGAGGGTCTCCCCCCTCCTTTTCTGCCTGGCGGCCATCTTGAAACTCCTGACCACGTGCCTCTCATCTGCAGAAACACGTGCGGGGACCGTTCCCCTCCTCACAACCCCCCGAATTTTTATGTACCCCCCTGGTGGGGAAACGCGTTAACGATCCAGGTGGACATTTGGTATCGCAGATTTTATGACCTGGTCATAAAATTCAGGTAACACTATCGTCTAGTTCCCATATACTTTTCATACAGATTTCCATGGAAGTACAAGTCCTCTTCAAGTTATCTCTAAGCGAAAGTGTCTTTAAAACTACACGTTTAAAATGTTAAAAACATGAAAAACACTATTTTTGTCACCAATATGTGTCATTGACATAATCACTAGTCATGAATTCTGTACTTCCTTAGACGAAATAAGATTTGGACGAATTCATAGTGATGTGCGCAATTGCGCGACGAGGATAAAATGCGTGACCACGCCAAATTTAATAATTTAAACAATTTCGTCCATGTTAGAAAAGATAGAATTCGTGAGCGGGGCATATTTGGGTGTTTTAATTAAGACAAAAGTTAAAATGAAGTTCCTTTTTTATAATATGGGTGCCCACTCTTTATAGCATCAATTAACTTTTAGCACTTTGACCTTAAATTTCACGTTCTTAAATTGTATTTTCTTGCGCACCTATCTCAAACCATTCTTTTTTAAGATAAAGGGTTGTAAGTGAAGTGAGGTCAACCTCATTTCAACTTTCTCTTATACAGACGCCTTAAATTGCCTTAATTTCGCCTCCTTATAACTCGACTTTATATATCTTTAAACTACCCATTAACCCGTTTTAAACGAATTGCCCAGATTAATGAGGGTGGTCAGCCTGACAACCCACGTTTATAGTAGGCTACAGGGCACACTTTGACCAATTCTAGTATGTTTTCTGGAAAATCTATCAAGATCCAAATAACAAGGACAATCGGTCGAGATATAGGAAGGGAATTCAGGAAACCAAAGTTATCCAACATGTCCATTTTATCTATACATTATAAATAAACAAATTGTTAACACATAACGCCTATCGTGATGCCTGATGACCTTTACTTTGATATTATCGACCAATGACAAAATAAAACTAGGTCTATGTATTTGGAGGATATGATCTTGTTGTTTAAAAAAAAAATGGGAAAACAACGAAATGCACATTTTAAAAAAGAGAGAAAATCGCATTCACCGGAAGACGTTGTGACAATTTCCGGAACATTGCTATAGCTTATTACCCTATAACAATAATGGATTTATACGAAGACTTCATGCAGTTTTAGGTTGTCATAGTAACGTTAACTATGCGTGTTAAACACATGTGGTTTATATCAAAATGCTCATGAATAAAAATGAAGCATTTCTATATATTGAAGGATCTAGAACTTATAGAAACATGCATTCTATATCTCTCTTCTTATCCTGGTGGAACCCTTGCTTAAAATTGTTATTTCTTTATAGGCTGCCCTAAGCATTAAAAGCATTTTTAAATGCATTTTTTTTTTAATTTGATGGAAAAAAAAATTTAATTATTTATAGTTGATATTTCATTTTGTATATTTGAATCGTTTGTATTTAAATTTAAAAAATAAAAAAGACTGCAATTAATGAGAATTCTAAAAGAAAATTGCATGCATGTGTTAAATATACATGTATACTGTATATTATATGTATAATTACGAGATACATGTGCAGTATAGAGATGATTTCTATTTATGTCACTAAAATGAAATTTGGTTTGTACTATATACATGTACATAAGTGCATTAAACCACTTTTATTTACCCTTTATAGCATTGCAATACCTCAAAAGAATATATGTACATGTATACGGCTATGTTTAAAGGCACTACAATTAAGCTGGGTAAGATTGTCATGATCATGAAGTTTATGAGATGAGAAATACCAACAAAATGCATTTATACATGTATACAGTACTAGTATACATTATATGCATGTTATTTTATAAAAAGTTGCAGAACCCCAAAAAACAACCCAGTTTGAATCTGGTATTATTTTATGTGTTAATTACGTGACAATTCCAAAGTGTTTGACAAACTGTTCAATGAGGTCACAGTTCGACCATTAAAACTGCAGCTTTTAACATATACATGTACTATATAGAAAGTTTGAAGTCCCATTGACCTATTTCCTATACGCGATATTCGTAAATTTTTATTTTTTCAGCATGGTTTAGCACGTGTTGTGCACATTTTCAATTTTCTCTAGAATTTCAGATTGTATAATGGGGGCGACAAATGCTTTTTTAAAGCTTCTGGAAACGGCGAAAAATGTTCAGCAGTACAAACAAAAGTGCCGCCGACTTCATTAAAAAATATTTCCCATTTTTTTTTTCTTGGCAAAGTTATGCAAAAGTAAATTTCCCCATCTTCCTCCATGATAGATGGCGCTCGAGAAAGACAAAAGCATGGCTTGTCTTCCGTTCTGTCCAAATTAGTAAATTTAACTATTTTTCTTCCTTTCTTCTGCCTTCATCTGCTGCCATCTTTTTTGAATTAATTTCTACAAAAAAAAAGCAAGCACGGCTATAGATGGAGGAATTCAATTTTACATAACTGGAAGGACTACCTCTTCGCAAATACCTCAGTCGCAACTTTGCGTGCAACTATAAGGGGATTAACCCACGTGATAAATTGCAAATTGCTGTTTTGTGCATGTCAGTTTGCGACACTTAATCGTCAATTATACACTAACCACAGAATGGTGCAACCTCATTTTATAACTGTATATAGGTTCGTTATGTTTTGGTTATGGTTATATGACCTCAAGTGCATGCAATAACTCATAATACAACTATCCCCCTATATATACTAAGATGGAAATTCATGTAAATGTATAAAGCTCATAAGTATAAAATATGTATGAAGTACCTTAATTTTGTCTACAATCAATTAGCACGTAAAGTTTCTTAAATTAATGCTTCAATTTTGGCAATGAAAAATCTCAAAAATCAATTGTTCCATGATTTCCAATGATGTAAATCTGAAAATGGTTCCTAAATTCCCCTTAATGTATTTTCTCGTTCACATTTATTTGATGAAGGGAAGTTTGATTAATTTTTCCATAATGCCTAATCCACCAAGAATTTCATTCTGCACCTCAAAAAGCGTTAAAAATGTGTGTGGTGGAAGCATGGATTTGAAAATTTGAATTTCCAATTTCGCATTACAAATTGGTGAAAGATTGAAGGGTTCTGTTCGACTTTGGTTTGAAGTGGGTTTGAGCCCTGGGTTCCATTGATTTTTATTGGATTACCAACGTTGCAAATGAGGGACAATATTTATGCAGGGCCTACCGGGATTGGTGACGGAAAAAAAGATGATCAATCATTTTGTGATGGTGAATCAGCATTCGGCAAGCGCGGGGCATCCTGGGAAAATGGTTGAAGAGGACGAATTATTGCCCAGGATACACCAGAGGACAAATTCAGTTTAATCATTAATGCAGATAAGTGTCATGGAACTAGTTTCGTTCAAAGTCATTAATATGCTAAGCATGCATTGTTGTATAAACTATATACATGTACATTCATCCTCTTTTGGTAAAATTTTGGCATCTTCTCATATATGGTCATTATATATTTTTCATAATTATTTGATAATTTTCTGTGGTTCCATCCATATTAGGTAGTTGTATTTATATATGATTCATATATAATCGATGATTAAATGCTTTGAAATATTTGTTTAATGTTAGCGCTAATAAAGTTATAATTTAATATAATATAATATAATTTTATATACATGTATATACGATTCCTTTATGTTTTCAGCATACCATAATTAAGCATGCTATAAACGTAATCAATAAAAATGATAATAAATAGGTTGCCGGTCACGTATTTTGTCTTGTCTTAGACAAAATAAAATATATATATATATATATTAAGCATGCTATAAACTTAATCAATAAA
>JAQGCC010001083.1:0-26909 GCA_034698905.1 Xestoiulus laeticollis | reverse complement strand
ATTATAACAAGTAGTATTTTTAAAAGTATGTTTTAAAATTTCCCAATAGCAAAACATGCAGTTCAGTTCCCCCTTAAAAAATGTCGTCTACAAAGCCAGGATTATTTCATTTAGAAGACTACCACTGATTTTAAGGGAAACAGCACACATGAATTTAAAAGATAAAAATCTTTAAATGAATCCCCAATTTACAACCAACCGATGAAACCTAATTTTCATATAATTACTAGTTGTTCTCATGCTGGATAACGACGATTCACCACCCGGAGTGACAGGCGGAGGATTGAAGGACTACTACATATTCAATTCTTTGCATTTCCACTGGGGCAAAGACAGCAAAAGTGGATCCGAACATACTCTATCGGGGACGAGATACCCTTTAGAAGTAAGAAGCCGACATTTCTGTGCAGTGCTACCATGTTTCGTGTAATAGCCCCACCCGTGCTTCGAAACACAAAGGGTTGTTCTAAGGGAACATACTAGAAAACCTTACATTTCATTAATTCTTCACTATACTTTTGACTAGATGCACTTGGTTCACTACAACAGCAAATACGGGAGCAAAGAGAAAGCCGAGATCAATCCGGACGGTCTGGCTGTAGTGGGAGTCCTGTTTCACGTAAGTCGTAGTATCCTGGTCCAAGAAGAAATTCCACCTTAATCTAATAAGTCTCGTGTGGTTTCTTTCTCGGGAAGTTGGCGGAGAAGGACAACGATGACATGTGGGGAATCGTCAAGGCCCTAGATGACGTGCGCTACAATAACGACAGCAGCCCCATCCGGGAATCGTTCCCTCTCAGCACCCTGCTTCCGTCCTGGACCGACGACTTCTTCCGCTATCAGGGTTCCCTCACAACACCCCCTTGCAGCGAAGTGGTCACATGGACGCTGCTGTACAAAACGGTGCCCATTTCCGATGAGCAGGTAATGTTTGCATCAAGCGTAAGAGCCAAACAGGAATGCTCTAAAAATTAGAATTTACTATGTTTTTATCCCCCACAGTTGTCCAGATTCCGTACCCTCCGTATGCGCACCAAATCCGATAACCACAGGGAGGCAGACCAGTTGGTGGACAACTTTCGGCCGACGCAGAGCCTCCAAGGGCGGCGTATCCACGGCCGTAGCACCCTGGCCAATATTAGGGCAATTACGCAAGGGGCATCCTCCGCTGTCAGCAGTCCTCTTGTACTGGGGCTATGCCTGATGGCGGCTTGGATCGCGATTGCTGGAGGAAGAGGGAAATATTGCTAGGAAGATAATTGTCAGTTTAAAAACAGATTCTCCCCGTGTGTTGTAGAGGTACTACTTACGAATGAGATTGTCCGGCGGCCGCCATTTCGCATGCCGATGCAAAACCTTCCTTAAAAAGGAATCTAAACGTTTGCATCTCGCTGCGATACGATGTAACCGAGATCTTAAACGGCTCCTTTTACGCGCATTTTAGTACAAAATTAACAATTTACCCCCTCGAGTTTTTATAATAGAACTAATGGGGAATGGAGTAAATTTTGTAATCATTTTTCTGTGCCAAAAACTTTCGGAAATTTGTAACACTCGGCACGCATTGCAAATGTGCCGAAAAATGTGGCAACGAAGCGTGCCGAATTTGAGAATAGCAGTCACCGACACTGACTAAGCACGAGACACATTCATGGCCACAGGAAATAAAATTTAAGGGTTAATGTAATGCGGATGACAATGTCAGGATACAATGAAACAATGATGAATTTTAAAATGAATAGTATGAAATAGAACAAGCGGGAAATTTGGACATTTGAATGATTTTGGGATTTTTGCTGATTTAAGAGGGTTGCATACCAGAATAAGCATTTTTTTCGAAATTATTTTTTTATTTAATTTTGGAAACTGATAGGAACAAAAGAAATGTAGTAGGACCTAGCATAGAAATATGCCTGTAAAGTTTATAATTGTAGAGGGTCTGGTAAACTGGTATGCAACCCTCTTAAGAGTGGAAACATTCAAATTTCCCGAGGTTATAAAGTGCCGCATTAAAAAAATATATATAATAAGCAAACGCGAAAAGGAACATTTTCTCGGTAACATTGCATCGCTTCGAGATCCAGCGTGAAACCCGCCAAAGCGCCAAACCCGATGAATCTTCGCGTCTGCTCAAAATGGCGGCCAAATGGGAAAACTAAACCAAAAACCAAAGAATCAATTAATGAAAAAAGGCAAAATATTACTAGGCTTAAGCTTCTTTTAATGATAAATCGGATTCCATTATATTAATTAGAATCAGCGGTATTCGTGCTACAACGGTAGTATGCCGTTTTGGTTATGCATGCGACGACACAACTTTGCTTTCCCCGAGGAACCCGCAGATGTCACTTTTGCTCGACTCGACAGCGCTACCCGTGTAAAAAACATGCTCGTAGGTGGTGACGATGTTTGTCCGAAACATACGAACACTTACCTCCACCTACTCGTTGCATGCAACTAGTTCGCAGGTACCCGCAGGGAAAGCGTTCGAGCATCGAATGCATAATAGCCAATGCCAAATATTGAGCGCTATTCATTCCGTATTATTTTCATATGCAAAAGGAAAAAAATCCAAAAATGTACATAGACCTTATAATTGTTCCGATTTGCTTAGATGCCAAATAACCACTTTGGAACGGGAAAGAAAACCTTACGTTTAACGGCAGCGTGCACCATTCTCTGTGGAACGACGCAATTAAAGCCAGGATTTAACAGGAATGATGCACCAGCCGTAACTGTAAATATCTATGCAAATTATGTTTCCTACTCCAATGTTAACTAAAATTGTTGTCTTCCATTCTAGTCAATAAAAATGACACCCGGGTTTAAACCCCCGGGGGAATCCATTGTAGCCATTTTATGCACCCAGGCAAACAATAAAAGATTATATTTTAATAGAAAAATTAGCCATTTTTGCGGGGAAATCTTCGTTCAACGCTCACGACTCGTCTGGTTTGCATAAAAAAAACGCAAGAATGGCTTTTCAAAAAACTGTTAAATTTTTTGTACAGATTTTTACAGTTTACTTAAATTGCAGATTAATATTTTAAATACTTTGCAACAACAATCAACCAGCATTGAATTAAAAAAAAATTACTGAAATTGCACCAAAGTCGCAAAATGCCACAAAGTCCAAAAAGCTCGTAATTAAAATGCAGTTCCATCGATTTAGACCTGGATAGTTGCTTTCCACAAAAAATTCTGGTTGTTTTAACACGTTAATTGTTTAGATGACAGACTATAGCATAATGTTGCCATGGTTACCAGCTGGATGCTGGTAACCATGTGCCTGTTGCCACCTAGGGAGGATATTTTGAACTAATTTTTAAAAAAATTTTTTTTAGCTTAACAATTTATTTTGGCAAAAAAAATCAAATTTTAAAAACTGGACCGTAGTTGAGAACTACTTTAAATGAGTAAACAAAAAAAAAACCTGTCATTTGATGATTTTTATGTATAGTCGCCCCATTTTCGGTTTAATCATCAGATAACTACTTATCGTCACCAGCAGCACATAACTCAACTTTGGCAACTTTTCAGAAACCATTATTAGCTATGCATTTGGTCGATTCCCGTCAAATTTTTTAACGACGATGTCTAAGTTGCTACTGACTTAGGAGCATTCTCCAGAAAATAGATACGAGATCCCTCTACCACATGGCATTTGTTTGCCGACTGTAGGGTACAGAGTTGAATTGAGCAATTCCACGTTTTTCGGGTACGTGGGAGCCCCAGTTAAGTTTTTAGATCGATAATCGGCTTGGTGCAATAAACAACGTACAAGCTCAAATTAATTTAGAAAATCTTAAACGTGATATCAGTATGCAGGTCTAAATCATTGGTAAACTGAACAAGAAGGTTACGGGCAATCGACAATGGTGAAAATATCTAATAGCGACCAAGTCAATTTATTTTTAACGTAAATGATTATTAAAGAGCCGTTAACCGAAGATTCTCATTATTATTGATGGCAAAGAGCTTTAACAAAGCAATTTGATGCAATTGATTAGGATTGATCGCTTACGAATGCAATTAAACATTTTCAGCATCGATCTCGGAAAACTACAAACAGCTGGATTAACAAACTATTTGTGTGTTTTAAATTCGGGAGTTTTGGGTTTCTGTACTCAAACCCGGTACATGTCAACACAAATGAGATTTAACTGAAAATAGTCTTAACCTCTGGACCTCTGAACTATACCCCGAGAAATCCTGCTGGAATTTGTTGCATTCGTAATCGATTACTCGCATAATGAAGAAGCATCGCCGCAGCCTTGCGCTTAAGACTAAAAAAAACTTTCGATCGTGAGATTGTTCCTCCATCTTGTAATTTTCTGTACATAAAGACTAATAAAGAAAACCGAGTATTACTCGTCGTTTCGACGCACTTATTCGAAAATGAAAATAATTGTTTTAATCTTAACGGCTTTTTTTTTTGAAATTGTGAACTGCAGTCGAAGCGGAAAAAACCAAAACTACCGATCGATCGGCAGAGACCATCGGCAAGAAAAATAAATCAACGAGTAGAATTATTGCTCAATTTCCAGAACGACAGAGTAACGACAAAAAATAAGGGATTAGCCTTTTGAAAGATAATCGCTCCAAGGGATGACGCTACCGTGGTATACCTCTCCTCAATCTCCTCCTAACTAATTTACTTCCTCCTCAATCTTTGGACACATCCCTCACCTTTCACTTTTCTTCAAAGCCTGGGGGCGGCACAACCGCGACGGAGTTGATATCTTGTCGCGTCTTGAACCCTGGCGGCAAGGTGGCGGCGAAAGTCTTGAAGGGATCCGCCACCTTTGCCGTGGCTTGCATTTGCTGGAACCCCGGTGGTAGGCGGCAAATTTTTCCGGGAGCGTCGCCGAGGCCGTTGACGGCACTGTCGGAAAAAGCCATGGTGGGGGGGCCGGTTAGCACCATGAAACGGGATACTGGAATGCTCTCTGAAGCGCCACTGCCTGCCTTGTTCGGGCTCGCTTCACGTTCTCCTGCGACTACTGCGTCGGACGACGACAGCACCGCCACCTTTTCAGTTGCCGAAGTCTGGTTCCATCTCCTGTAATTCCTGTAATTGTTATTTCGTTTTCTGTACGAGTCGTTGCTGTCGCGGGTGACAGCACCGTCCTCCATAACTGGGTTATCGGTGCGGCGTTGTCCCCTGGCCGGGCGGGTGTAACCTCCTCTCCTTGGAGGCGTCAGGTCGGTCGGCAAAGGCGGCGGAGGCGAGTCCTCCTCTCCGACCTGTTCCGCCCAATCCATTTTCTTGGCCGAGGAAACTTGCGGGGACTTTTCGGCCGCTTCTGCGGCATCGGCATCTTCACCTTCTGCAGACCTTCCACCCGGCTGCTGATTATGGTGTTCATTGTGCCGTCGCCACCGTCCGCCACCACGCCCCCGCTGACCGTAATTGGGCCGCCTGTAGCCGGAGTGGTTAAAGGAACCTTCCGGCGACCGGAAATTTGCTCCGTTTGTCTGCTTATGGTTGTGCGGCATTTCTGCGGAATTTCTCGGATATTGCCGATCGTTCTGCAGATGCCGGGGCCCCGTTGGGTCCCTCTGGTCGTGCTGACCTCTTCCTCGCATCGGGTTTCTTCCATCCGCTCCATCCTCAAACCGTCTGTTTGACCGATAGCCCATTCCTCGGCCTCGGTTGTAGTTCTGCCTGTCCGTATATCCGCCATTAGCGCCGTCCGTGGGTTGGTTCCTTCTGTTGTCTCTGTGCGATTTTTTATCCTGTTGCTGCTCCTCCCGCTCTTGGACACCTGGCTTGCGGTTGGACCGCACAGGTTCTTTTTTGCCCGGTTTTGAATAGGCCGACTTTGATTCTGTTCGTGCCAATGCATCCGGCTGCCCGTTGTCCAGTTCCGCCGGGACCTGAATGAAAAAGCACAGTAAATTTTTACTCGATTGCGGAAATTTAGATACGCGATGACGTTCTCGCCACACCACTTAAACCGGACTCCAGGACAATGAACCGCAGGAACACTTACTGACGATATATCCAGCAAGTATTTATTTTTCTCCGCTTCAACGTCGATGATGCCTCCCTGAGACTTCTGTTTGTCGAAGAGTTCGGACATCTTCCGCTGCAGCTCAACGAGTTCAGAATCCAGCTCGAACGGAGCCGCACCTTCCGATTGCAGGGGTGGCGGTGCTTGTAGCATTTCTGGGTCGTGCTCAATCTGCTCCCGACACACGGGACAAAGAACCTAAACGGTTGTCAATCGGGTAGGTGAAAAAGTGTTGCAGTCGGCTCTCGAAATAATGAACGCCAAGGGGATGGGACATTCATTCCTTATATCGCACGTTCGTTATGCCTAGAGGTCTGTAATTGCACATTTCTTTTGCCAGGTGGCTTTTAATGACTGAAATGCCATATTAATTTTACTCCAACAGTGCTTCCGTTTTCTATTGAACACCAGAAAAACAACTTTGGCCAAATATTGGGAAGAGTATGCACACTAAAGCTGCTTTTTCAGTACCCCTTCAATAAGCGTTTGAATGTTTTAAGATATTAACTTTTAAAACCAATCTTTAAAATCAATGAAAATGGGAATCTTACAAAACAACAGGATGTGCATCGTCTCTAACCCACGACATCAAACTGCCGTTCGTTATAAAAAGAGTAATCTAGAATTGTGGGATAGTGAAGGGCTTATCCGAACCGTTCGTCATAAGTAATGTCTATTTATATCGAGAGGTATAAATATTTTGGTAGGGTTTTTGAGCAAAATAATGGAATGCAATCCTTCGGAACAATGATGGCAGAAGTCGCTTACCTTAACGTCGTCATCCGGGGTATCCACGGCTAACGGATTCGTGGAGATTGGCGTGTCCGTTACACATTTCACGTAGCGCCCTAAACAGTGAGAATGGAAATAATGATAGCAGCCAGTCTTGGTAAATACGTCGGCATCGGTGAAGCCGTACAAGCAGATGGCACAGGCGCAGCGAGGGGTGTTGCCCATGGTCAAGTGCTCTTTGGCAATCTACGCAATAACAATTAAACACAGCATGTTTGTGTAGCTTGGAAATTCTTCAAAATGCCAGAAACTTCAAATGGGTGAAGTTGCTTACCTCTATGAGTTCATAGAGCATGGCATTGCCTTGGCTCTCACTTGCTTTCACAAGCAAGTCGGTTTTTATTCTGAAATAGTATAAAAAAGTCACACTCTTGGTTGGTTTTAAGGTAACAGGTTAACTAAAATTTGGTTTAATGTCAACACATCAAACTTAGAATCAATACTAAACCTTTCGAAATCTTCATCAGATAATCCTCTAGGATTTCGTATTACAATCTCTGGAAGTTCATTTGGGTACTGGTCAAACGGATTAAAAAAAAAAGTGTCAAGAGTGCGCGCAAGAAAGATGAGAAAATCAAAATTGTGCACGTCAACTTACATTTTGGGGTAAGCTAATAACCAGGGTCAAGCAAACATACTGTTCTTGAGTATTTTCAGCTGTGGCAGGATGGAGATTAATGCTAATCCGTGTGGGAACATTTGTACTAGAAATAGCAATAATTATTCGACGTTTAATGAAGAGAAAAAGTCTTGCACACCCCGTGCTCTGTCGCTAAGAAATGAAAATGATGACTTCTGGTGCAAGCTCACCTCTCATCATTGGTGACTTCTAATTCTCGGAAGTAAATCGATTTCAAAGCCTCCACCTCCTCAACCAACCCACTGCAAATTAAATCAAAAGTTGTAAATTTCAACCAGTGTACGTAAACATACAATAATTGCCAAAATTAGTTAAACTTGTCATGCCTGGAAATTGCACATGTGCTAAGAGCAAGGGGTATATACACTGTACATGGGATCTCTGTTTAAACTCATTCGAAAGCGTCGCCACTTTGGGAATTTCGCCTCATCGAATAATTTCCAAGATCTCAATCGAGGACGGCGAAGAACAAACCTCGCACCTTTGGATCGAGAAGCAAGCGCGCAATATCCCCGACCATCTGCGTCGGCTAATTCTGTTGTAAAAATCCATCTCGCTGTTGCTTGTTCATAACGTAATGCTACGGTTTTAAATTAAGAAATCGTGACAGAACGTAAGCTCACATGTTGTTGTAGTTGTTTTATAGAGTTTATGGGCCCAAAGGCAACTAACGCCATAGATAGTCAAGACTTATTAGGTTATTCATATGAGGAGGAAAAGAGAGCAGACAGACAGAAGAAATTACAGAGAGAAAGGGGAACTGCCACGGCCGATTTTTTAGAGGAACTATCCTGGCATTTAACTGGATACTGTCGTTAACTGCGAAAACCACAACCGACCACTGAATCAAACCCAGGTCTCCCGATTGATAGGCGGTTAGCATAGCATAGCATAACCCACTCGGCCATCGAGGTCGGCATAAGCTCACATAACGTGATAGTAGTGTATAATGTAGGTGCCTTAAAAAGACAACCTATTAATTGACTTTACAATATATAAATGTATTTGCCACTTTGATAACCACATTATCTCAGTGGTCACACTGCCTTAGCAGTCTAGACGAATTTCCTCTAATTGACACCACCCACGAATGCAAATTTCGCCCAATTATATAAACGAAATGACATTAATGTCGTTAAGCAACTTTTCAGATTTGTAATAGGATGGTATTAATATCTTTTTAATGTAATCAGATCAAGGCAATATAACTTTCAACCCCTGTATAATATCCTAGGCCTACATAAAGGCCCGCTTTGCTAGTTAGGCTTTATAAATCGATTTGATACTTTCATGGGTAAATACGTTATTGGACGAAACGCATATCTCAAAAGCTCATTCTCACATCCAATCATCAGATTGCAAATAACATCAATAATATTTAACAAAACTCAAAAATGTTTTTCTAATCTCAGAACTTCCGTTCGCCATTTTTCTGTTCGAATCTAGATTTGGAACCAAGCCGCTTTTCCTAAATCAATTTCCAGCGCAATTAATTGAAAAAAAATTGTGTGCGAAATCTAACAATTCCATAATGTATGATAAAACTTACTTCACTTCCATTGAGAATTACAAGTTGAAAATTGAGTTTAATTGCCAATAAATGTCGTACTTCTGAAAAGATATTTGCACTTTATCAATAAGAACGAGCCATCTGCAAGCAACTAACGCGCCACCTGACAGCCATTTCGAATTGCACTTTAAAGAAGTTAAACTCCCAAATCATCAACAAAAAAGTTTAATCCTATTAATTAAAATTTGTTATTAAAATTAAATATCGATTATAAAATAAAATTACTTTAAATTACAAACCGACCTTAACGGCTCGGACCTTAAACTTAAAATCTGAAGGAAAAAGATCAACGTGCAAATCGAAATTCAACATGCAAATCAAAATCTATGAAACGCCATTAGCAACTCGATTAGGCAAAAAAAGATTTAATATAAAATCACTTAAACGCGTCTTTCTGTAATTTAATAACAAAGTTAAAATGCAGCAAAAGCTTAAGTTTTATTAGTTAATCAGAAATTTTTTTTTGCTTTTGGTCTTTAGCTTCCGAATTCGATAAATTACATCCCATCCTAAATCTCAAAAGGGTTACGTGAATACGTGTATGAGGCACCATCCTCAGTGACAACCAGAATTAAGCCTAAATTTGTAGTCCGTTCCTCCACAAATTTGCCAGTTTCTGATTAATATTCTATTAGCCGGACGAATTCCAAATCAAAATGAGTATCTTGGAGAAAATATCAGCTATTGAGGGAGAGGTATTTTGCACTTTTTATTCCGTAAATCTATTTTTCAGACCACGCCATGCTAGAACCATACTGAAATATAACAATAAAATATAGCTCAACTAAATTTCACTGTCCAATTTCACACGCTCCATAAAAAGAACTACAATTTGAATCCATGCATTATTGAATCCTGCAATATATCAATCAATATACTAGTACATGTATAGGCCTACAGTATAGCTAGGCTAAATATGCATACTCAATTGTATACATGTAGTTGCAAACCTGCTTATAGAATACATGTACAATGAATTGCATTATTTCATCAAACTTTAAAAATGCAGACATACACTGTAGGGCCTACGAATTTCAGTTCCCAATCTTTTGAAAGAGTGAAAAGCCCATTAACCGTTATGCTTATGCTAAACTGGCAAGACTTGAATTAACCGAATGCTTTATTTTCAGATGGCCAGGACGCAGCGAAACAAAGCTACATCTGCCCATTTGGGTCTCCTCAAAGCCAGATTGGCAAAATTGAGGCGAGAATTGATCACCCCAAAAGGTGGGGCAGGTGGAGGGACCGGGGAAGGCTTCGACGTGGCCAAAACCGGAGATGCGAGAATAGGTTTCGTAGGTATAAATACCAAATCGAAGAAGCAGACTAACGATTAGCGACGTTATCAATGCAAATGATATGCTAACCGGGTGACTGTGCCATTCTAGGGTTTCCTTCGGTGGGCAAATCGACGCTGCTGAGTAATCTGGCTGGCGTGTATTCGGAAGTAGCCGCCTACGAGTTTACGACACTGACCACCGTACCTGGGGTCATCAAATATAAAGGAGCAAAAATACAGGTAAGGTCGCCGTCGTAACTCGAAGAAACATTATAGATTACCCGGCTTTATTCGACATCAAATGCAGAACGTTCGGATTTGCTTTTTTTCAGTTGCTAGATCTACCGGGAATCATTGAGGGGGCTAAAGACGGTAAAGGAAGAGGTCGGCAAGTAATTGCGGTCGCACGTACGTGCAGCTTGATTTTCATCGTTTTGGACGTGCTGAAGCCGCTGCAGCACAAGCGGATCATCGAACACGAGCTTGAAGGTTTTGGATTAAGGCTGAACAAGCAGCCGCCGAACATTGTTTTTCGGAAAAAAGATAAAGGAGGGGTCAACTTACAAACGATGGTAATTACGAGGAAAAGATCATGCCATGCCCGAGATAGTTGAATAATCCATTGTTGATAGCTTGATTTCCGATACAGGTTACCCAAACCGAACTCGATCTTGATACGGTTAAAAACATCCTAGCCGAGTACAAGATTCACAATGCCGACATCACCCTACGATACGACGCCTCTTCCGACGACCTCATAGACGTCATCGAGGGGAATCGAGTTTATGTGCCTTGTATATACATTCTGAACAAAATCGACCAGATATCCATCGAGGTGAGTGATGGAAATGCGGTTGTGTTAGTTTACGTACAGGCATTTTTTTCGTTTAAGTTTTATCCCATGTCCAAATGACGATTTTTTTCCATAAGGAATTGGACGTAATTTACAAGGTGCCACACACGGTTCCCATCTCCGCCCATCACAAATGGAATTTTGACGATTTACTGGAGAAAATGTGGGATTATCTCAAACTAGTTCGCATGTAAGTAACGCCGCTCTACCTTAAAAACGTCGCCATCAATTTTTTCGCTAATTCCCAAGTTTGCCTCATAATTAGTTACACGAAGCCGAAGGGTCAGCTTCCCGATTACGAGTCTCCCGTTGTCCTATCCAGCGACCGACTCACGATAGAGGACTTTTGCAACAAGCTGCATCGTACCATCATCAGGGAATTTAAATAGTAAGTTCCGTCCGGCTTGATTCGTGTAGATAAGTTAGTTTATCTCTCTCTTAACAAACTTTCACGATTCGTTTCAGCGCTTTGGTCTGGGGTGCCTCCGTGAAGCACCAGCCTCAGAAAGTGGGAAAGGAGCACGTACTCAACGACGAAGACGTTGTTCAAATCGTTAAAAAAGTGTAGAATCTGACCCGAAGCTGTGAATTGTGTTAATAAAAGACTTTCTATCAAGATATTTGTCACAAAACTTACAGATCCTAATGCCAACTTCTAGAATTCCTGCACACTCGGAGGTTAAGGACAAATATCTGATAGCTTGGAGAAAGGCAGTACAGGCAAAGTGTACATTAGCAATATATGGAAGGAAACATTTTTTAGAGAAGCAATATATGATAATTCCGCAGTCAGTGACCTTTTAATCACTGTCCACTCTGCTTGGCCCCATTTGAGGACCCCTCATGCGTAGGAATCCCCGTGTGGCATCTATTACGTGTACCACTTAGATCCGCGGGCTGCATGAGTACACTAGTCCTACGTTTAAATAATACTGAGACTGCACCGCGCACCATTCCTAGTTTTACGTTGCTATTGGTGCAGAATGATGTGAAAGAATCTAACCGGCAGCTTCCAGAGCTCTTCAAGCGTTTGAAAATTTCATGTAGCTGTTTATGCTGTTTTCTAATTGGCCTCGTTCTGCGACGGAGGTGTGTTTACGCGTCCAACACAACACGTCAAAATTCCATTTACCTGTGACGTGTTGTGTTGGAAAGCATGAGCATCCGCATGCTTGTCCGAAATTTTATTTTGCCTAAGGGTAAAAACATGGTGTTATAGTGCTATCAGCGATTAAAGAATCGCTTTATTCTAGAATGAATCTGGAATCAATGATTGCAAGCGAACATCTTGTTTTCGACATCATTCAGAACGCGCATTAAAATCAAGAATGATTCTAAAAAAAGACAAATTTGTTTGTGTCCTTGATTCATGCTAGAATCATGTGATTATCTATTCTTTGATGTGCCGCTTATACTGCGGATGCATCACAAACGCAGGTGTGTCTTTAGGAATCATTCGTTTTTACCCTTAGGGTAAAAACATAGTGCTATAAGCGATTAAAGAATCGCTTCATTCTAGAATGATTCCTAAAGACACATCTGCGATTTGCGATGCACCAGCACATATTATAGCGGCGCATCAAAGAATTGAGCATCCCATGATTCTAGCATGAATCCAGGACACAAACGAGTTTGTTTTCTAGAATCATTCTTGATTTTAATGAGTTCTGAATGGTATCGAAAACAAGATGCTCGACTGCAATCATTGATTCCAGAATCATCCAGAAGACAGCTGTTATTTTTTTTTTAAAAAATATAAGATTTAAGACTAAGATATTTCTTTTAATAAGATCTGTCCATTGTTCTCAATGAGATTTTAGACCATTAAATGTATCGAATTTTAAATTTGTTGTGCAGTGGCCAGAACAACTGACTTGTCACGTGCACAATAATTTCCCTCAGTGGCCCTTTGAACACTAAAGGGCTTTATGAAGGACCAATTAAAGTAGGCAGAGGCGAGCAACCTCACCTGGACGTCTCCTTTTGCCCCATTGCCTACCAAATCATTTGGTCGATGATGTATTTTTTTGAGATTTGTGGCACGAAGGACGTCGTCCATCGTGCGAGAAATTCCTGATGAGACATGCTCACCGTGAAATGAGGAAATGGGCGAAGTTGGTCCGTGTAATTATGGTTATCGTTTCGTCGAAATATGTTAATTGCGACGTCACAGGGTCGCCCGGGGGGTGTGGAGGGGCCCGGCCGAGTGGCATGGAGGCACGGTCGCCGAGGGGCCAATGTCCAGTCGGGCTGACGGACAACACCCTTGCTTTCTGACCAATCGCAGAACACAGCAGCCTTCTCACGCCATCAGAGAGGGCAAAATGCCAACGTTAATTGAATGAAAAAATAAGAGAAGAAAATGGACAAGAATGAGCTGGGGAAATAAATCGACTTTGATCCAGTTTCAAATATCCAAAATAAGATGTGCACTGCTTTTATCAACCAAGAAATTGAATTTCAGGTAACAGGACCACGTATAGATTTTCTTAAAAAAAGTCTTGGTCTTAAATCTATAAAGATACGTACATTATTTTAAAAAAAGTTTTACTCTTCACCAAATATCTCAAAATCATCATCTTCAAACCATTATGCAGACTGACAATTTTTTTCTTCACTAATATTAATGTATGTAATAAAATTCGCTTATAACGATCTTCATGGGATCTAAGAAATCATATCGTTATATCCAAACTTGGAATTGTATCGGTATTTATGAAAAATAAAATTACACGTCTACAATAATAATTAATTAATGTTCAATTGTATACATGTACCTGTATTAATTTATTAAATGTTTTGACTGATATTAAAATCGTACAGAATTAATTAGTTAAGAGCTTTGGTACAGGTAAATTTGTTGTAAATTAGTAAGAAAATTAAATTTTTTTTATAAAAAAAATGGTGAAAGATTTTATCAAAAACTGGAAAAAGTATAAATCCTGTATACCAATATAGAGAAAACCAATGAAGTTAATTAAAAGTTTGCTTAGTTTTATAGTTATCGAACATGTACATTATATAAATTTCAAAATTTAAACAAATATCAGCGGTGAAATACATGTACTGTATATGTATAAACGCAATTATTATGTATTAATATAAGACTTCGTAGTTTCCAAACAAAATTACTGTTCATAAGATAACAGACCAAATGAACACATTGCTCCGGAATATCGCTGTATCCGGCATTGCTATAAGCGAATTCCCCAAGTATTCCAATATGGTATATGAATTGATGACTTGGACAAATAACACTTAATTACCAAATTAAGCATTCAGCTATTAATTAAAAAAACATTGCACATGGGGAGAATATTGCAGTGTCTCACTTGTCCCCAATTCAGTTGTTTTAAGGATAGAAACAAACTGCTTTAAAAGCAATCACCATGTGCTTGGTACTAATATGTTTACCTATATATAATTTAATTACAGTATTTCAAGTCATTTCTAACATTGAAACATCATTGTTTCACCTTAACCAACGTCCTTGATCGAGTCAAACTAGTACACGTGCACATGGTCCAATAAACAACACCACATTTTCTAGTGTGGGCCTCATCATTCATGACAACACCACGAGGAAATTAAAAGCACAATTTCGTAAAATAATAAAAAAAAAACCAATGATCTACAAGGAACCTTGTCATAAATATTAATCAAATGAGAGAAAAAAAAAGTTTTTAACTGGAAATTGTACACAGCAAACAAGAGTTGCAAAACATGGGAATTTTTCTCATATGTGTTGTGTAATTTGAGGGCGTTACATGTATGGTTTGTTGTTTTCTGTTAATGAGATAATGGTCCTTTTATATACCACAGTCATCATCGGTTGCAATTTCCGATTACACACCGTCTTCGCCGCACTCTTTCATTAGACAAATGAAATTGATATTAAAACGACCTTAACGCCACTCGTGGGATCCAATTTCCCAACTACATGTACGTTATAATTAAACGTTAAATTGGCTGGAATTCACCTCGCCCATCGTACGATTATCATTGCTAAAGACCAGTGTCTAGGGGGCCGTCCATAAATGACGTCACGCACTTGTCACACAATTGTGATGATGTGTGAAGAGGGGTTGAAAATTGTGACGTCATATCAAAAAATGTGCTACTTTAAATCAAATTTGATCAAATTATTTGTTGCAAATTTTAGTTTTCCATTGCCTCCTTTTTAATACATTATTAATTGTACATGTTTTCTCCTGCAATATCAGAGTGCAGTGCTACTTACAGCACTACATGTATATACAGTACATACAGATTACAATGACAATAACCAGTTTTCATGGGGGTTGGGGGGATTCAGAGCTTTGTGACGTCATATTTGAGGGGGTCTGACTTTTTGTGACAAGGGATGTGGGGGGTTCAAAAATCTGCCAAAATCGCGTGACGTCATTTATGCACAGCCCCTAGGAGATTTTACACTGTATTATATGGGGCCGATTGCATTTTCCATGTCAAGGGCCAGAATAAGTCAAATGACCTAAGAAAATAATCACCACTCCTTATACCCCATTCATTAGAAACAAAAAATTTAGATCATGCCATGCTTCATGCTGTTTCATGCCCACAAACTTTTCTTACCCAAAAGGTATCGTTTCGATTGGGAAATCGGAAATTCCCGCCATCGGGAATCTGAAATTGTGCATGCATGCCCCATTCTTTGCAGCAATGCTCCACTATGTGCAGGTGCATCGTGTGTCACAGGTATGTTTTCAGGATTTATTCTAGCATGAATGCCATTCCCATGGCCATGCTGTACTATGTTCTTACCATAAGTGACAACCTCATCTTTAAAATAGAGTGCAGCAAAAATCATTGACTGACTTTATCCTGACCAAAAATGGCTGTATTCTTTAGGGAGGTGCATTCTTTTATGCATGGGTCCTAAGTCGGGACCAGCACTGTATGCTTTTAGAGAGGCAGACATTCTTTTATTACAGGATGATTTTAGACAATTTCTACTGTATTGCACAGTATAGCCAATTTTATTCTCTCCAACTTTCATATTGAAATCCTTTCCCTAAAACCTACAAGAATGGAGTTAAACACCAAAAATTGATTTAGTGCGCCATTTTTCAAGATGGCGGCGCGAGTGGCGTATGGCACGTTGCGATTATATTAATTTACATGTACTCGCCTCGTGCACATGTCATAACACCACTTGTTCAGCATCTTGGTTTGCACTGCCTTTGACTAAAATAAAAACCACAAAAGTATCATAGTTTTAATTTTAAAATCCATATTGTAGAAAAGTTTTCATGACCCTGACATTTTACTTTTGTAGAAACTGTATTATGGCATTGTATACAAAAGTATAGTTTTTAGAAAATTGAAAAGTACATGCAATACCTCCAACTGGGTCTTGAACTAAGAACTATAGAAAACAGCCCACTGCTCAATCAAAAAATGTTTTGGGTTATGGTGGACATAAAAAAAACATGTGCATTGATGTAACTGTTAGGTTGTGGCTAATTATTAACCCACCCTCGAAGGAAAAGAATGTGTATAATTTTATGTAAATTATATGACACATTTGGAGCAATATAGGTCGTCACTTGTCTATGTAACTTTTTAAGAGCGTTTAAAAATTGGGATGTGAATAATAAACGAGGTGCATGGGGGAGTGGGGTTCACACTATCAATTACCCTTCTTTCCAGTTCAAGAATAAAATTTTAAAAGTGAACCAAATATTTATTGTCTATCATTATGCTCTAGTACAGGATTACCAATTTCCTTCCATGCATCATGTGTCCAAGCTATAAAATATATAGTTCATGTAATAAAATTTCGATCAAAAATTGGAAGCACTGTTTTGCAGGGGAATTCTAGAAATATATAAACAGTCGTAGGGTTCCCCCTTATTATGCAACTATACTTTAATATTTCTCATGAAAATATTGTAGTAGAGTAAAACTGGTTCAAAGTGACCACTGACATTTTTTTTTTGCAAAGTTGGTCACTGTATACAGGTTGTCACTGTAAAGAGAACGACGTTATGTCTCAGTACTTGCTAATTTGAAAATTGAACTGTTTTTATGATTTAAGAGGGTTGCATATCAGAATAAACCTTTTTTTCTAAATTATTTTTCTATTTAATTTTGGAAACTGATAGGAATAAATGAAATGTACGAGGACCTAGAATTATTTATATTATATATATATTATATTATATTATATTATATTATATTATATATATTCTATTATTTGTATAATTTTTCTGTTTATGTATATGTATAATCCATTTCATGGAAATATGTCTATAAAGTTTACCAGATCCTCTACAATTATAAACATTCCAGACATATTTTCCATGAAATGGAGTATACATATACATAAACAACAAAATTAAACAAATAATAGAATATTTATGCTAGGTCCTCGTACATTCCATTTGTTCCTAACAGTTTCCAAAATTAAATAAAAAAATAATTTAGAAAAAAATAAAGCTTATTCTGGTATGCAAGATTTAGCTGCTTAAAAGGGTTATCTTTCAAGCAAACTTATCTGTAAATTTTCAGTGAAACTGGTGGCATTTTTAGAAATGTTTGGCCAGTATAAGCTGGTATGATTTGAACTAGGATTAAAACAGTAAGTAAGATGACTTTTGACATAACCCTTTAAATTAACCATGCTAATATCATTAGTGTCTTTAGCTATAGCCAGAGAATGGCACACACCATATATACAGTTTATAATGGAAAATGCATTGCTCAAAAATGCAGAGGTGGTTGTGCCTGATTTTTCCTCCAAAATTCTTGACATCATAATGTTTTTCCTGCTCACTTACTTCGAAAACGAATTTTTTTTGACGAATTTAAGAGAACCAATAAGCGCCATTAAACCACATGTTTATATTCGCTATAAACTTCCTCTTATTCTTCATAAGGTTCTTATTAAAAACCGCTTTATTCTTATTGCAGGCCTTTCGTTTTTATTTTAGGAAACGACTCTAGCCATTCTGGGAAATTTAGCCAAATGAAATCTTAAGAATACGATAGCGTACACACAAAAAATAACAAGTAAAAACCTGAAATAACCTACGTCTGCGTTGATCAAATGACCCCTAACAAGTATTTGCCCCGGCATTTTCAATTACACAGTGACGTCAGATATGCTCACCCAGAATCACAAATTAGGGATTTCCTTTGATTTTTTTTCTATGTTGTGTGTTAATAATGTATTAAAGCGTAATCGAGTCCAAAATCCTGTCGTGCTGTAATAAAACCATCGAATGGCCTAATAAAAACGGGATTTACCCGGTGTTGATTAACCCGGAGCGGGATGCGTCACTTTGTCGCACTGGTTAGCCAATTTCGAAAATTTACCTCGTTTTAAAAACGGAAAAATAATTCAGCAATAATGCATGTAATTATATCTAGTTTCTTACTTGTATACATGAATATTAAAACAATACTTCGAAAAAACCCGCTATACGGCCTAGATACGTTCCTGAAAAATTGTGGAGGCCCAGCTAGTGCACATGAGCTTACATTAGCCACTGCGGCTAGACTCCAGCAGGGTCTCATGTAGAGTATACAATTTAATACATCTATAGTAAAACCTTGGAAATTGATCTCCTTCTTATGGTGACTAGTATTAATTGATAAAATGGTTTTAGAGCAATATATTTCCATTATAAAAATTCTCTGTATAAAGTGAAACCTGTGAATAGCGTACCCCATTTGGACCGAACCATGGGGTATGCCAATTGAAGGGATGTGCTATATGTAAGTTCAGCTAAAGTGATGACTATAATGAATCAGATATTATTATCCTAATGAAAAGGCACAAATATATATGTTGCAATTTTAAATGGTTTTTAACATAAACAAAACCGAAAAATACATATAGAAAACAAATAAATGCTCGTATACAACTGCATATATGTAGATGTAGCCATTTTTACTTTATATTAGGTGTACATATGCATGTATCTAAATACCTTTTCTAAATGGTAAACATGCATTCACTATGCTAATATTTGTAGAAAAAAAAAGGAGTTTACTCGGAGGATAAAATTGAGCTTTTTAAGCAGCAAAACCATTTAAATAATAAAAAGAGCTCAAAATTTCAAATTTGCAAGTTACCACCTGTATATAGTGATCAATTTGGCAATTTTATGGGAGGTCACTTTGTTTAGGTTTTACTGTAGACTACATGTTATAGAAACTTTGACCATACATGCATCACATTTGTGCACTTAAGTTATCCATGGTCATGTATCATATAAGGTCACCTATGTTTTCATAAATGGAACATAATTTGACCTAAATAATGCCCTTTCTAATTTTTCAACAGGGGTGATATCATAACAAAAGAAATATAGGTGGAATTTATATAAGACCCTTTATAGTGAAAAGCCATAATGTATGTTATGGAAATTTACGTGAAAAGTAAATGCCACAAATATACAAATAATTAATCATGTTCGTAAGTTACAGGATCGAATCCCATAAAAAAACTAAGAAAAAGAAACAAATGCTTTTTTTATGTAATTTTTATCTGATTTTGGATGTTGTTTTTTTGCATCATTCACTTTCACCTACTTTTTTAATATACACCATGGCCAACAGAAGGCCATTTTTCTAGTCAATAAACCTTTCACATTTGTTTTTCGCATAATGTTTGAGATTTCAATTTCGTAAATTTTATGTCCGAATTATTCGAAAATCCAATTTAAATTATGTGAAAGCTGTTATTTTTTTTTTTGTATTTTTTAGTCAAGGGCACGCCTTTCGTTAGTCAAATTTACGAGCTCTTTCAAATGGGGGGAAATAAATTTGTGAGGAAACTAGACCCCCAACCCAACTTTCAACATTTAAATTTTGCCAGTTTTTAAAATTAGGCCTAAATATTTTAATTCCTGTATTTTATGCCAAATGTTTTATTTATACGAGGAGGTGGAAAAAAAAAAATAAAGGTCGATTGGTGCGTTCCACTTTCCACGGTCCATTTGGCCCGTCGCCCCATTGGCCACATTAGCAAAAAAACGACCTTCTCTTAAAATAAGGGCCAACATGTCCTTTTCATCACAAGGTGGATGGTCTAAAACTGTTCTCTTAAATCTACCCTATAGTTCACAAATATTTTCAACATTTAAAACTTGATACATTCATAAACCTAGATTTTTAAGGAAAATATTACATGCAAGATTCTTCTGGTAAAAGTTAAAGAGTCCACTATAGAAGGAAAGTCAACATCTTGAATTTTCATTTATGATATTTTAAGAATCACAAACTAGTATTTAGACCACAGACAAAAAAACTATGAAATGGGAAATTTTGGAAATTATAGAAACTGTAAATTTAGTCCAATGCCACTTTTTTCACTCTTTGTACTAAACTTCTGTTTATGAATCATGGTGATTAATTTTTAAAAAATGGTGCAATCTCAACCTCCTTAATCCAGCTATTTTTTCTGAATTATCCTATAAATTTCAACTAGCTCTGATTGGGAAATATAATTGATAGCCATTAACAAAACCTGAAGAAAAGTTCCTTGTTTACAATCACTCGATGACGATTAACATTTTATAAGAGCCAAACAGCAATTCATTGTCGATGGCAGCATTTTTTGCTGAATGTTTACTGCAAACGAGGAAAATTCTACATTTTTGCATGAACTCAAATAATACGCTATGGCAGCTTTTGTACTTCTGGAGCTTCAGAGCAACAAGTTGACAAGATAATATCTGGCTAATTGCCAAGTATAACTGAAAGATACAAAAGATGTCCTGTGGCATCACTGGCATAGGAGAGAAGGGTTATTTTTGTTAAAACCTGCCCTGCTTCGAGACATTGATTTGAAGATTCCAGCATCTTCAGAACATGTTGATTGAAATATGAAACTGTTTGATAAAATTTATGATTACATTATATTGTAGGGCTGTCGCAACAGTATTCCAACATCAAGCCAACAGTTTTCCAACATCAGGTCAACATATCTTTCCAACAGTTTTCTGACATCAGGCCAACAGTTTTCTGCCACTGTTTTCCAACACTGAGTCAACAGGTTTCCAACATCAGGTCAACATCTTTCCAGCAGTTTTCTGACATTGTTCCAACAGTGTTCCAACATCATTCTAACATGATAATGTTATTTTACAACACGTTTATAACATTGACAATCGAGGACATGATGGTACAGTTGGCCAACGCACCCCACAAACATTGGAAAGACAGCTTTCCAGCAGTTTTCTGACACTGTGGTAACAGTTTTTAAACATCTTTCCAACAGCTTTCTGACATTGTTCCAACATCATTCTAACATGATAATTTTATTATTTTACAACACGTTTATAACATTGACATTCGAGGACATGGTGATACAGTTGGCCACATTACCGCACAAGCATTGGAAAGACAGCTTAATTCCAACAGTTTTCTGACACTGTGGCAACAGTTTTCCAACACCGAGTCAACAGTTTTCTGACATTGTTCCAACTAAATTCTAACATGATAATGTTGTTATTTTACAACACGTTTATAACATTGACAATCGAGGAAATGATAATACAGTTGGCCAACACGCCGCACCAACATTGGAAATACAGCTTTCTATAACATGCCAAAAATGTGTTGGCCAACAGTGGTTGTGCTAATATGTTATAGATCCAGTTTAACCCGACGATTTTTTGTCGTCAGAGTGCCCTCTTCTAAAGGAGAAGACAGAACCTAGGTCACAAAGACGTTTAATCCTATCAACCTGACTGAACCAGATGTTCCCAGACTCATTGATTTGGGGCATGAGTCTTGACAGTAACCACAAAGTGGAGTCTCGTGTTTGTCATCAGAGCTAGGGACCATTCCAACTAACTGAATCAAAAATCGAATTTCCCAACCAAAATTTCGACCAAAGCTTGCCATATCCCAACCTCCACCCCTTGAGGGGTGCGTGTCGACCAAGAGGCGTTGAAAAACTCTTGAGCTGCCAAAAGCAGTTCAGTGTCCTCGATCGAACAGGAACATGCACAAGGGGATGCGAAAAATATCCAAACCATTCGGGAAAAGAAAACGTTTGGATCTGCTAGAAAAATTGTGTTTTAATTAAATCAGACATGCCGGTCGAGGCCTCCGAGGTGCGCGCGCGTTGCACCACGGGTAAATGCTTCCTCCTTCATCCCATTGGCCAGCACGTGACGTCAGGCCAACATCTGATGATGAATAATACTGTACCAGAAATAAAATCCAAATGTCCGAATTAAAATGAACGAGAAGTCAGTTGTCAAGCTGCGGCTGAAACATCATCACGCACACCCTTCTTGCTCTGCCAACGCCACACCACAGCCACACCACACGGCTGAAGAGATACCCCCCCAACATCACATTCAGCTAGGCCACACTTGCCTTAACGACACTGTAGGGAGAGGAGCTATTTTCTCTCTTTACTCATCCCACTCCTAACAACCAACAATCATAATCATCATCATCTTCCATCATCAAGGGCATCTCTTAAAGACTGTTGCGATGGGCTTCCAAACGTGTTAGAAACGATTTCAGGGTTTTTGGACTACAAATTTAAGAGGGACTGTCGGATTAGGAGATAATCATAACCGATAAATAAGCATTTCAAAAAAGCGTTCAACCATGGGCATCAGCGAGGGATTCTGTGGTCGTCGGATCTTACCCCACTGGAGGACCTATGTACTCGTCTTGACGCCCTTTCTATTCGCGCCTTTACCCATCCTTGGAGGAACAAAAGTAAGTAACCTTATCTTACGTTTTATGCACGTTGCCATGGAAACGTGGGAATTAGCATCTTTACGTAGAGCTGCATTCTTCAAACTTGTTACCCCTATAACCCCTTACATATATTTATTTTCAAACGTTTTCAAAATATTATCAATGTAAAGTAATCAGTGGAATTCGCTTATAACGATCTTTAAGGGACCCAGATCGTTATATCTGGAATTTATTAAAAATTATAAGTACCATGTACGAGCGTACAGAGAAATATATAATACAAGTTTAAAATGAATTTACGTGTATTTATGAAATGTTATTAACACAGAGAGACAAGTTTAAAATTAATTTACGTGTATTTATGAAATGTTTTTACTGAAAATAATCGTACGGAATAGTAATTACATGTAAATGGTTTGGTACTGGTAAGTTTGGTGGAAATTAAGGAGAAATTTTGAAACATTTTTATAAAAAAAATAGTGAAAGGTTAATCTAAAACTGGAAAAAGTCTAAAACTTGTATATACCGATATTGAGAAAATAACTATACAATAGTACAAAAAAAATTTAAAGTTTGTATAGTTTTATAGTTCACGTATTACTAAATTTTTAAACTGAAACAAATATAAATGCGGTGAAAGTACTAGAAATGTACAATTATTAAATTTGACTTAAATTTAATACACTAAGATTGTTATTCATTTTGTCATTACATTGCACGTATATTACACGAAAATGCACTTAGAAAATGGGGAAAAAATTTCAAAAAATCGTTATAGGCGATCGCTATATCCGGATTATCCTTATATCCGATATCGTAATATCCAAACAAAATTACTGTACGTAATATAACAGACCAACCGAACATGCATTTCTCTGAATCGTTATGCCTGAAATATCGCTGTATCCAGCATCGTTATAAGCGAATTCCACTGCATAGAACTAACAATTTTTTTTTCTAAAATGGAAAGTATGCATGAGCGTTTGACCGAAAAAACCTGTTATTAAAGGTTTTTGTATCCTTTTTTTGAATGCTGGACTCTTAAGACTACAATCTACATGTACAGTACTATCTTATTGTTGAGCATCTTTGTTTAATCAATAAGAAGTCCTAAAACTCCATCCAGAGCGAATGCACGTGACTACCACGTGCGTCACTTTGTATATATATAGGAATAAACAAGGATTGAAATCAATTTTGGACACCTTGTTTCAAGAAATTGTGTCTGAATACAGGTAAAATTATGCCAGCCGAAATATTTACTCCAAATATTCAGATAAAAACAAAGGGTATAGGACTAGGAGGACTGATCCATATTTCATGACCCACTTTCAATTTTGAAAATCCCTAGAGGAAATTCTTTGAAATTTAATAATCCCATTGAAATACAAATGGAACTAGAATAATGTGTGAATAAAATGTGTTACCACGCTTAATTTAAAGAGAATTAAAATATTTTTTTTTTTTACAAAACCAGCACTACTAAAGGAAAGTCATGAATGGCATTTAAATGAAGCGCCGTTACGATATGAACACTGAACACGTGATATAAAGTGTAAATGAGGCATTCAGCTTTTAAATTTTAGCCATGGCAAAATACACAATGCATGGTTGAAAATAAAGAAAAAATCGTGAATGAAAATGGTTTGTTATCCGATTTTTAATTCATCCAAGACGAAATTGAAGACTTGACCGAGACTATAATCATTAAATGTGTATTTCAGACTTTTATTTTTTTAAAATCTAAAACAAAATAAAATCCGTGATTGTAATTCTTAAAACCAATTCATCAGAATTCTATTTCGTCTAAGACAAAATCCGTGACTTGGAGTGTGAATTAATCTCGTATAAGATTTTCAGAAATGTCCTCATTTCAGAATGGAAAATTATGTAATATACTAGTATACCATTTTATGTAACAGTCATCAATTCTGCACTATGCACTGGTTAGCTACATGTATATATTCTTTAAATAGCATTTTAAGAAACTGAGTGACCCCGATTGTGACCCTCAAGTAGATATAGCAAGCACCAGAAGCATTTAATTTTTGGGGGTCGTGTAAATTAATAAAAAACAAGAGTAGATTAAATCGTGACATAATCCTCACATTCATTTTTTAAAAGCCTTGGATTCAGACTGAAATATACATGTACATGAACAAGAACAATGCATGGACTAACAAGTATTTTATAAGTTTTACATACTTGTAGAACAATGCACGTTTGACATCAGGCGATATTGCCAGATGTGAATTCTGATATATTTCATATACTGTATATCATGGTTCAGATATCAACCTTGACCTTCTCTGTACTTGTAGAGACCAACAGACTGCTGACCCTCCATTTTTAGTGCCACTGTATATTCCAACTGATGCAAATCTGACGAAAGTCGTTTTTTTTTGCAATTATTACACGAGGAAAAAGTACTAATGGTACTAACTAATAGCTGGTAGCCTTGAACGACATACATGTAGTCTGGGGTCAACTGTGGTCCACAAAAAAATGATCAGGAAACTAATACTAGTGTCCTATACAAGTTAAGGATAAACATCATGGGCGAGATGTAAAATCGTAAGAGATACTCAAAAGGGATAACCACTGGGACCAAACCAAACATATTATTCGGAGGATAGTGCTATTTGCAGGTTTAGCTAATGTGAATACATACAACCAAGGGTACGTGCACGTGTAGAACTACAGCGAAACCTGTGAATAGTACACCCCATTGGGACTGAACCATAAGGTCCCAGTATAAGGGATGAACCAGAATGCACACTTCGTTTTGTTTCCGGTCCCTGACGGCCGCGGGCGAACTCCTCTTATATCCGCGAGGTGGCGTTGCGAGCATACCGGGGACCCAAACAAAACGATGTGACACTCTACGCTTAGACTCCCGCAGCCGCGAGTTGGCGTTGCTACGTTTAGACACCAACTTATAAAATGCCGGCACGAAGTCAGCATACTGGTTCACCCTTTAAACTGTGCACTACTTGAATTGAGAGTGCTATTTGCAGGTTCAGCTCAATTGATGCATGAGCATACACACATGCCGACTGTGAGAGTTGGCTACTTTTAGGGAGTGTGAATTAGAGTCCCTTACATATAGAGGGACACTAATTGCAGGTTTTGCTGTACATGTAGGGTACATGTATCCTAGACACTACTACAATTACATTAGAAAATAACTGCTTATTGGTATCAGCATTTCACTTAATGGTATCATTAAACCCCTCTCCCTCTTATGTATGAACTTTTTCTAACTCAGTTTCCCAGAAAAAGTTTTGACAAGCTCAAAGCACATTTCCTATTAGGGTAAGAACCAGTTTGGGAGCAGGAAATAGCATGAAGCATGGCATGATCTAAATGCAGCATTCCAATTGGGCAATCGGGAAATCCCGCCATTGGGAAACCAACCGGAACGCTGCATTTAAGATAATGCCTTTTATCATGCTATGCCAAATAACAGTGTGGAGCATGGAAAAAAATAAGCATAAGAATGAATTCCTGAAATCAGCATTTTGATTGAGAAATCGGAAATTCCGGCCATCAGGAATCCAATCGAAACGCTGACTTCAGGAATTCATTCCTATGCTTATTCTCCCATGATCTACGCTGTTCTTACCCTAAGGGTGTTTGTTTAATGCAATTGCAAAGAAAAAGTGAGCATTTACATGTACATGTAGATGCCTGAAACAGAAAATGTCCATTTTAAGTCAGATTTACACGCACATTTCATATCTCGCCAATATCTCACACCAAATATGAAGGAGTGTTTAGACAATCATTTGAGGCTCATACACGTGTACATGCATCAAAATTCATGTTTTAACTTGTGTGAAATAAAGCATGATGTGAAGGAAAAAATGATCGCCTTTACAGAGTATGGATGAATTGCCTAAAAGAAGACAAGCATAAACCCTTTAAGGCTGAACTGCACACCCCCATTCCTATGGGGAAATTTTGATACATACTTTTAAAAAAACTTACTTGTTATAATACAAAAATAAAAATTGATAAAAATGCAGTATTTTTGTAGCTCCTACTTAATCAAAATTTCATAA